>JANHGL010009264.1:26047-57364 GCA_024611195.1 Ceyx melanurus | reverse complement strand
AATATATAATTTTTTAATTCAGTATTACCCTGCTGATGAGACCAGAAAGTAAAAGCTCTCAAAATAAGGAGTGCTGGGTGATCATAGATGTCATCTAATAGCAAATCTATAACAACAGGATTCTCCAATACAGACAAAATTCAACTTGAAGTTCTCTTTTAAAAGTTTCCCATTGATGGATGCAGGAACCACTTTTTTTCCTTATTAATACTTTCATTCCCTTGATCTACAGGATGATCCCCCCTCCTGTTCCTCTTCACTGGCCCCAGTGTTAATGTGTGATCATCTCCAAGGGAAATAGAGATGAAAAAAGGAAATGAACAATAATATCATTTCAGAACTAGCAATGAGGTACTAGCTCTAAACCAGCACAGATGATTACATCTTTGCACCCTGGGATGGAATTTACTTGCACTGAATAAATTTTTAGTTTCTCTTGTTTTTACACCTCTTTGTGGTCCAATTTCATAGACAGTGGAGATGCTAATGTAATATTTTCAAGCTGTGGTCCTAGCTATTTTTCTTACCTGTTTTTAATGGGATTAGCATAGTGTGCCATGGCTTGACTTTTGGCTAGGAAAGGTTATCTGTGGATGCAGTGGTGTCAGCCAGGGCTCAGCCAGCAGATGGAGGTGAAGGATTGACCCCTCTATTTGAGCTCCTGAAACCACAGCCCCAGTGCTGTTCCCAGTTTGGGTCTTCCCAGAATAAAAGAAAAGGTGTTCACTAACTGGAGGGACCTCAGGGGAGAATTACCAAAGTGGTTGATGTTCTGGATGTGCTGGGAGGGCTGGTTTTTCAGCCTGGAGAGGAGAAGGTCAAAGGGATTTTCTTCTGTCCTCATCTTCTTGATAAGATAAAGAAAATAAAACAGAGTATTCTCAAATTAACAGGGATTTCAGAGGAACTGGACACAAGTTTCAAGAAGGCAAATTCTAGTTGGAGATGAGGGGGAAAAATGACACTATGTTTGAGCCCTGGGTCAGCATGCCCAGAGAAAATGCAGAATCTCCATCCTTACAGATATAAAAAATAACTAGCATTTTTCCAACACCAGAAGAAAGGGGGGCTTACAGCATTTTGGTTTTGCCTGACTAGAGGAGGTATGAAAAAAAAAGAAATTATAGCCACACAAATATTTCCATTAAAGAATATGAAGGGGAAAAAAAAAGGTTACATTTAATTCTAGAATTTTATCAAGGTTTGTGTAGGTTTTTCCTTGTCTCTGATAACAATGCTGATACAGTCTATCAGCTGCAGTGTCTCCTAACACCTTTCCACCCTCAGCTTAGAGCACTAACTTTTCGTGCTCCATGTAGATGACACATAGACCAGAGTTTAAATTTTTTGTTCTTTACAGAAAAGAACTGGAATAACAGATGGTTCCAATTAAAAAAACAGCAGGAGAACTTTTTTCTTTTTTTTCTTAACTGAGCAATCAGGGTCATGAGCAAATACTGATTTTCTCTGCTGCTTCATCTTGAAATTGCAGTGAATTCTGAAAAAAAAACCCAACCCACAACTAGAGATCTGTGAGATAAGAAATGTAATTAAACCTAGTAGGAGTCAGGCAGCTCTGTAACACCTTTAAACAGATGGAAGGATGGAATGAGTCCTAAGGCAATACCAGATATCCTTGGGAAAAATGAGGAATTATATTCATGCCTCAGCAGCCACTGTATTCCACTTCTATTCCCAATAGTTTGGATAACCTGGCACTAAATGCAACTGTTGTGCAATTTGTCCATATAATTGGTCCAATATAAAGACCTGGGGGGAAATGATTTTTCTTTTTCTAAGCACAATGCAAATGTTGCTGCAAGAAACATCAGGAAACCTCACAAAGCAAAACCACACCAAAATTTCTTAGCCTTCAAACTGCTCACAGAAATAGTCCTATGGTTTATTTCCTTATACACTGTGACACTGCCAAAGGACTGTTCATGTGGCCAGGGGTTGGTTGTACAGGGGACAAAGGATTCCTGGTGCTCTTGGTGAAGTCAGCCCAGTTGTGAAGGGGATAAAAATAATTGGAGAGAGAGACCTGGATCCAAAAATCTGATCTTTGATGCAACTCATAGCAGCTCTCAAATACCCAGGATATCTTGGATAATCAGGGTATTTGCTTGTTTGCATACATAATAGAAACTACTTTCTGCTGTCACTGAAGAGAGCTGCTTTTTGAATCCAAAGGACAAACAATTGTGTCTTGATATCTTAAGTTGCCAGGCCTCTGCAGCTGGGGTCAAGCCAGAAAAGCAATCAATCCCACATATAAAGCATTTATATGTTCTACTCTTAATGAGAAATGACCCACTTAACACTGGAAAATAAATTTGTAGATAAAAGTAGTTATTTAAATTGTAAACAGCACCAGCAGTTTAAAAATGGTGTCTTATATAATTAATATTTAGCAACTAATAAATTTGTCTAATAGCAATTAAACACTGATGAAATAATTTCCTCAGCAATGTATTTAGTCATGATATTTCTGGGTATTCCATTTCGTTTTGATTTTTTTTGTAACAGTTGTTGAGTAATTAATGATCACTAATTAATTTTGAGTGAGAGTCCTGACCCTTCAAGCAGTCTAGGAATGCAATTCCCTTAGCTGATGTGTATTCATTTAAAGCAATTCACAGTAAGACCAAAAATGAGTATGGCTGATAGAGGACAAAATACTGGTGCCTTAGACCTGAAACCTGTTGATTTTCAGTGAGGTTTGAGCTCCTAGAGGCTTCTCTGCAAGGATTCATCCAGCTGGCCACTGGCCATGCTGAGTGACCTGGTGAGGAGCCCCTATCCCAGTGTGACATCCCAGTTCCCAGGTTACATGGATGAACTGAACCACTACAGTCTTTCTGAGGTGGAGGTTTTAGTGTCTGCCAGGTTTTGATAGAAAATTTCTGTCTGTCCTTCCTAGGAGCTGCTGAAGTGGGAGATTCCATGAAGCTTGGGGCTGGTCACTCCAAAGGAGTGTTCATGGCACTTGGAGCTGCAGACAGATCTGGCACAAAGGTAAGATCTCTGCAGGAAGCTCTGGACCATTGATGCCTGGATTTTGCAGTGCCCAGCAGCAGGTCCATTGAAAAGTCTGTCTGCTTTGTAAAGCAGCAGGGATGGAGCTTCTGTGTGCATGGTGCCACCAGCCTCACTTCCCTGACTCTCTTAGACACTGCCAAAATGAAGCTGTTTCAAATCTTTTCAGGCTTAAAGTGTTTGTTTTAAATGAAAATGTGCATTGTTTTAAGGTTTCTGAGAGTGTCTCTCTCATCAGGTGCAATTCCTCTGTGGGCTACATCTTCTGTCTCTGGCTGGATTTTTGGCAGTCGGATGAAATAGGGATGTTTTAATTTTGAAAGCACAAGCTGAAGCTCCAATTTCACAGGGTCAAGTCTCACTTCCATTAACAATGGCTGAGCAGGGTCAGAAAGCTCTGTCACAGCCAATATTGTGAGATCAGACTAGTACAATGAGTGAGTTACAGCTGCTTGACTGCACATGACTTGGGGATGTTCTCAGTTGCAGAGCTTTCTCTTTAAAGTGTGTTTCTTAGTCCTTGGATATCTGGAGCAGTCAGCAACTAATGAATGACTGAAATCATGGTAATAAAATATAAAGTCCTGATTCCTTGCCACCACTGGATTGGAAAGCATAGACTGGGTTCATTATAGTCCTATGATAATCAGGCAAAATAAGAAGAGGAAATAATCTGAAGCTGGTTAGAAGGATAGCCCCAGTTCTGCTTTTATTCATGCTGTGGTAAATCTGGAGCCACTCATGTACAGCCTGAGGGTGGCTTTTATTCGTAATTGCTGTATTTTAGTGTTATTTATTCAGTGCAAAAAGAGAAGGAGCCAACCTGGAAAGCAGAGGTGGTGATATCTGCAAGCTAATGCTATACTGTGAAAAAACCTGGCTTTATATGAGCAAAGAAAATACTAATGACTTAGTTGGAAATATAATTAAGGGATATTGGTGACATTTTTGTCAATTGAAAACATATATTTTACTTGCTTTCAGTTTATGAAACAATGACTAATTTCACCAATTAATTGCTCTGATGGAGAACTGTGTATTTTAAGTTGACATACCCCTTAATTTTACATTATGCTTCATGAAGCTAGTAATTTTAAATAAGTATCATTTAATACTAAGGACGATGAATGAAAGAAAGGAGACATGGGAAGTTATGATATAATACAGAGGAGTTTCTTCCACTCCAATCAAGTCTGTATTATTATTTTTCTCCTGGTATTTTTATACTATATTATTCCTCCAAAGTCACCATAGGGTCATTTCTACAAATGCTCAGATTGCTGGTTGGGAGCTGCAGCTCTGCTGGCTGATCCTGCCTTAGATGGCTGCAGCAAACTGGGACTAGAGTGGGTAACTCTGCAGCTCTCTCAGTGTTGGTGCTTCTCCCCCAAAGCCCTGTCTGGCATTATCCCAGGACAGGAGAGTCCTCTCAGCCTCTCACAGGAGGAGCACTGTGCACAGCTGAGTGGAAAAGGCAAAAGCTCCCAGCAGCACAAACAGTCCAGGGGGAGCAGCACCAGGCTGGCTGTCCTGACACTACCACAGGCAAACTGAACATCAGACACTCACCGGAGGACACAGGCAGAGGGGAACTGGAGAGACTGACATGAAGTGACAGAGCAAGTTGCAGCAAAGGCTAATAACACCTGCTGGATTAAAAATACAGGTTTCCTGAGTCTCAGGTGTATCTGTTACACCCAAGATTATCTGTTTATCTAGCCCTCATCTAACTCTATGTGAGAACAAGGAGAGAAATAGGGAAGACAGCAAAGCACGTTCAGTGACTGTGCCTTGTGCCCTCCAGGTATGGTCATTTTCTCTTTCACTTGTCTTAAGCAATAAAAGAGAGTGGCTGGGTGTGTCTGAAGTGGTGGGCACAGCAAATCCCTAGGGGAACTTGCATTTGGAAGGTGCAAGTGTGAGGTGTGACTTTGGCAGAGCCTGCCCCCTCCAGGTGCTAGAGCTGTGTTTTGAGGCATTGCAGAGTGGCAGGTACAAGATGAATCTTCCTCTGTGTTTTCAGCACATAGCATTTGTTTAAAATCAGATTCTCTACCCAGAACATGCTTTGCAGAACCCAGCTGGTTTATGCTGTGAAAGACAACTTGTCACAGACACCACAGAGGAACTGTTGAGAGTGTTTTCCACAGTCCTGGGGACTTGTAGTGACAAAGAGTAGTAGTAACAATAACAACAATAATAAAATAATTATAATAAATAATAATAATAAGTAAGCATAGTAGTGAAATTAGATGATGCACAAATAAAAATTAACTTTCTGTACTTCCCAAATGATACATTCTTTTTACTGTATTTATTTGGGAGGAAAAAAAAATGAAATTAAAATGTTGTCTCCATCTGCCTCATGGATACACAAGATCAGTCTTTGAGTTGGAGAACTGACAGCAGGTCAGTTGGCAAGGCAGATATCCAGCCAAGAGGTATGAAACTTGATGAGCCAAAAAGAATTCAGCACTCATATCTAAAATACTTGAATTCTGGGCATCAATTACATGCCATGAAGGTGTAGCTGAGCAGGGAGGGAACCACTTCTCACTCTCCCTGTGTCATAAGTGCAGATGATGTACTAATATGGTATTCCCATTGCTCCTTAAAGTTTGAATGGGCTCAAATTCATGGGACTACAGAGGTGGCTCAAACTGCTGATCAGTTGATCCAATTCACTCCACATATTGCCTTGGAGAAAGAAAGAATTGTGGGAGTAAAGGGAAAGATGATGACACCAAGGACATTGTCTGGCATCTGTTCTCTGCTACTGGATTTCTTTGCTGGGATGTTCACTCAGTTGACTCGTGTCTGGTTTCTCCATTGTCTGAAATAAGCTGTAGGAAGCACTTGGGGGTTCTGTGAATGAGTGAGCTCCAAGTTCAGCCCTGCCAGCTGCTGCTGCTTCTGCCAGCCTGCTGCTGCTCTCAGGGCTTCCCCAGACTTGTGCATGCAGGTACTGTCCTGGGAGATAATGAGGAACATTAAACTGTTCTGCTGTGGTCAGGTCTGCTCTGACCCCAGCTTCTTTTGCTTCCAAATTGAGATAATCAGCTTCTTGATGTTTACGTCTTGGAAATAAACTGTATAATAAAGATGGAGTTAATGAGAACAGCTAGTAATGAGGGATGAAAAACATGCTACAACTTTGCCTCTCTGGGGAGAGGGAGTTACACAGAGGGCACTCTGTTGTCAATGTATGTAGGTAAAAAAGAGTGGTGGAGAGAAACAATCTCCAACAACCTGAGAAAGAAATAGGGTTGCTTGAAATGCCTTTGGTGTCACAGACTGTACTGCACCTCCTGACCTAGAAACTTCTGACCCTGGGCTTTGCATGCAAGCTTTTCTGCTGTCACGTGAAGGCTTTGGTCTGCAGTAGAGGGAAAGAAAAGAAATCTTAGCTAGTTACTGCTTGTTTCCAGACACTAGAGAAGATTAGAATGTAGATTTCTCAGCATTTGAGAGCTGGACTTAACTTGTCTCCAAAGCATATTTGATGCCAGAACTTCTGTTTTATTAATGTACAAATATTTCTGGCTTCTATGAGGCCTTTCTTGCTGCAGAAATGTCACCATCATTCTCCAACATTGACTGTTGCTTGGTAATTAGTCTGCTCTTCTGGCAGGGAAAACATTTGAATTGGAATCCTTGTTAGTAGAGGAATTGATTAGACCTTACTCTTATTTCTTCCAATTCTTATTTTGAGTAAGTGTGCAGATTTAGGAGATTTATCTGTCAAAAGTTTTGTTCAGACCTCAGCATGTGTTGTGGGTCTATTTACCAGATGGACATTTTTTTTTACACAGAGGAACCATGTGTTTCATGTTCCTGAGGAGATCTGGGCATTTGATTCATCCTCTGAGGATGAAGACAGCCCTGATCAAGCTTGGCAGTAGAACTCTTGAGTGCTCAAGAGATCTAAAATTGACCTCTGTGTTGTCCATAGGTGAGTGAAATCAGGGTTGCAGGGCTGTGATTCTGGAGTTGGAAGCATATGCTCCAGTGTGCTGAAAAACATGCACAGATCCAGCTATCAGCTGGGAAATGTATCAAAGCACACTATATTTTGGGAGGTATCCATACCTTCTCAGGGCATATCCATACTGGTTTCAGTAGAGAGCTTTTCCTATAAGCTGTCAAACTTGCTGGAAATATTCCATTTGACTGTAATCAGAAGCCTTTGAGGGAGTAAGAGCACCTTACAAATAGAGTCCAAGTGATGAGAGGGATGAATGAGCCCTGAGTGACAGATAAACATCTCTGCCAGTGATTTCCCAGCACATACCAACTGGAAGTTCATTCAGATTCCTCACTGTGTTCTCTGGGCAAAGCTGAATTACAGTCCCTTTAGGTTCAGGTGTTCATGCCATTGGGTTTGACACTGTCACTGTGGGATCTTTGTGTTTTAGAAGTTGCTTTAGGCTTGAGAGAAGGAATAAAACCTTTGCAGTTTGGCTGGAAGCTTTGGATTCATTCATCAGTCAGGTCTTCCTAATGCACCCTGCTTTGGAAAAGGAGAACATCCTCTCAAAGGCAACTGAGGCTGAGCCCTGGGATCATTAATTAGTGTGAGATTCCTCCACTGGAGTGTCTCTGAGTCGTGCTGGTGATGGAGTGCTACCCCACATGAAGCACAAAGAGCTTTATGCAGCTCCAGACTTCCCTTTGGTTTGAGTAATACTCCATTAGGTGTGCCCTGTAATGGTCACAGAGGTTGGATGTTCTCACAAAAAAACCCCCAACCTTGTAAATTTTATCAAGTTGAAGTTTATCATTAAGCAACCACTAAAAGTCACTAGGGTTTCTATTCCATGCTGTTCAAGTTTATTTTTTTTCCCTGCGTGGCCATTTTTGAACTACAGTGAAATTTTAACAGCCTCTCTTGAGGTCCAGAAGAGTATGCAAAGTTCAGCTGCTCCCTGGTGTCCAATTCAAGAATCCCCAGAATAACACTGTTTGGTAAGCAACACAGTAATTCTTATTCCCTAATTGCCCCTGTTCCCTCTTCATTTGTCTTGAGGGAAGACTACTCCTTGATGAGTGATAAATTTCCTTTCATGGAGTTTTACTGCATGCTGTAAGTCCCTTGCTGAGAGCTGGTTAATTATAAATCACATGCAATTTCTGGCAAAGCTCAGGGATCTTGACTTAATGATAACTCCTTGACTTTTCTTAAAATCAATGAAAAAAGTTGGTACCAAAACACTCTGAAGAAAGGAATCAGCTGTATTGTTGATATTTTATGTAGCCTAAAACTAAGTTGTTAGCTGTCCTTTTCTGAGATAAGAGCTGCAAATAATGGAGAGTCTCAGGCAGTCAGGATCAGGCATGCCATAATTTTCTTAAAATAGCTATGGTGTTCTGACAGTTCCATGGGAAATACACCCTTTACCAAAGAAAAAAATACCATATTTATCAACTCAAAGCCATAGGAAAAGATTCCTCTTTCCAGAAAATCAGCTGCTTCTGATGGAAAAAAAGAAAAAAAAATCTGTTTTTTTTCCTAAAGAGACATGAATGTTTCTTTTTCAGTTAATTATGAAAAAGCCATTAAAGCTGAAACTGTCAGAGATACAAAAGAATTCTTGTCCTGATGCCTGTGTATGAGTAAGGACTGCACTTGTAGATTTAAGGACAGCTCAATAAATAACAGGTCTTGCTTTAGCAGTTCTTGCATATGGAAGCAAGCAGCAAGTAAATAATGATTACAATATTTGACAATCAAATATTTCTAAACAAAACTATACTTGGAGAGAATGTACTGATGATATAGAAGCTGGGAGTTGATTGTGCTATTTTTAATGCAATACTATCATGATTTATTTTGTTTATTTAAAGTTGCAGGGAAGTTGTTGCTTTCCATGCTAAGTATAAGGTTTATGAAAGCAGGTATATACATGGATTCTTTCTGTGTAGAATATACCTCAAAACTTAGAGATTTTATAATAGTTAGAAAATATACTCTGCTCCAGATCATGGCCTGGCACCCATCATTCAGAAAAAAAATCTATTAAATCAGCAGCAAATCGGCAATCATGTTTCAATCAAATCTTGCCCCTCACATACATCCTATATACTTTTGGTTAATATCACCAGTAAGTTGGTGTCCATTCAGGGAACTGGAGTCAGCAGCCTTGAAGCAATTATAAAAAGTCAATAATTTGGAAGAAATTGAATAAACATTTTCATCTTATTTGCCTCTTCCAGCACAAAAAGCTCGAGTTTGAAAAATTCATAAAATGCTTCTCATTTTTTTTCAGACTTTTTTAATGAAGTCTCCCTTTTACAAAGAGTGCTGAAGATGTTAGCTAAGGGAATGCAAAATCATCTTAATTTCTGATTTTGCTTTGGATTGTTTCATGAGTAACCAGCATTAACATTTGTAGAGCTGAAATACCAGTTCCTGCCACCCTGAGGACTTACAGACTTCTTGTAACTCTGATCTCTTGACCAATTTATTCCTCCCTGTGTCCCCTTGGTGAGAGTTGAGAGACATTCAAACAGAATAATTTCCAAGATATGAAACTGCATTTCCAGTGCTGCAGGTAGACTTTTCACCTTCTCTGCTGTAAATGATGTTACTTTGGAGTAACTGCCTAGAGAATAGGCTGGTACAACCACTTTACTACAAGAGGTATTTTACTGGTGAGAGTAACCCCATGGCTGGAAGAAGGAATATCCCAGTTGTTGGTCTAAGGGGAGTGTCACCAGTTTGGATGAGCTACCTACCTCTAGCTGTTTTTCTCCAGTTAATACCAGTCTCCTCAGGACAGTACCAGCTCCCCTGCACTGGTACTGGAGAGGAACCAGCTCCCAAACCAGAATTGGATTTTAACATGTAAGACACTTGGAGGGGGGAATGTTAGAAGCTGTAGGTGTAAACAATGCTTTTGACAGTGGCCTACAGCAGAAGCAGTTTTGTTAGAGGACTGCAGAGTTTAGCTTTGCACTGCAGGCAGATCAGGGCTATGAACAACACAACTAGAAATGACACACAGTATTTAAAAGGGGAAAAAAAAAAACCCCAACAAAAACAGTTTTGCTCTGTTCTTTTCCCAATTTTCTCTATCATGCTTCTGGGAAAAAGGCTTAAATTTGGGTTTTTCAACTTTCAGAAGAGAAAAAATGAGCCCAGTTCTGGCAAAGGAAAAAATGTGGCCAAGGTTCTGCTTTGTAGAACACTGAGCTTTGGCAGGACTTTGCTGCTGTTCAAATGGCACAAATTGTCATTATTCCTGGAAAATTTAAAGTGTGCTTTTTTCAGGCTCATGCAGGACAATTTTATGGCAGATAGGTAAAAATCTATAATAAAGATAAAAGTCACTCAGCTCCTGAGTGCTGGCCACAGGGGGAAACAGAGAGCTCCTCAGCCTGCATTTGGTCTCCACGTTCCCTGTTTCTCCACATATTCCCTGTTTTTCTTTTCTGTTGCCAAGAAAGGTGATGCTCTTCATTTTGAAGGGCCATAAGACAGTTATTAAGCAGAAATAATAAATACCCAAACCATAAAACTGGTGTTTATTCATCTAAAATTTTATTGGAAGTTTTTCTGGGGTTTTTCTCCTCTTCTCCATGAAGTACTTCTCCATGTAATATATATAGTACAAAGTACAAATATATATTTTCATATATGAAAGAATAGAAAACATCTAAACCAACGTTAGTTTTTCAACTCTCATTTTGATAGTATTTTGCTTCAGCTGCATTTTGCTTCTGGAGTGGAAGTGCATGGAAGAGAAAAGCAAAGCTTATCTCCAAAAAACCTTCTGGTATTAGTGCATTTGTCTTCTAACAGTGTCCTGTTTTGGGATGGGTTAAATTTTCTTCCTGGTAGCTGGGCCAGTGCTGTGTTTTGGATTTAGTGTGACAACAGTGATGGTAACACAGTGATGCTTTAGTTGTTGCTAAGTTGCACTTATGCTAAGGTAAGGATTTGGTGTTTTCCAAATGCACCAGGAGCTGGCAGGGAGCATGACCAAAGGGATATTCCATACCATAGAACATCATGCCCAGTATGCAAACTGGGGGGAGGTGGGGCTGGCTGAGAGCTGCTCAGGCATCACTCTGCAGGTGCTGAGCAACTGCATTGGGCATCACTTGGCTTTTCATTTATCTCCTTTGTCACGTATATTCCTTTTCATCATTATTAAATGATATTTTACTTTAATAATTCAACTGTTCATACCCCAGTGCATGAGTTTTACTGTTTGGTTTTTTTTTAACTCTCCTCCCCATCCCACTGGGAGAGGACAGGACTGAGCAAGCAGATGCAGGATGCTTAGGGAGCTGCCTGGGGTTAAACCAAGACACTGCAGCATCCATTGGAAGGGTTTATAATAGACCTGCAAAACTCTACTTCACTCCATAGGTCAGAAAACACAACCACTTTCTTGCAGGAAATTCTTGATGGTCAGGCCAGGACAAGTGATATGTTGTTTTGAAGCATGAAAAAAAGCCAAAGGATTTCCTAGCTTGGAATTTAATCTGTGTAAAATGTTAGTGGGTCAGTAAAGTTCAGCTTGGAAACAAACGAGGAGTTTTTCTCACATGCTCTTTGGACAGGTATTCATATTCAGCAGTGCTTTACACCAAAACATCTGGGACAGGTGATGATAAAGGCAGTGGCCTTTGGCTGACTTTTTGTTACCTGATCTGACACAGCACCTTCTTTGGAAGAGTCTTAGGTTTGAAAGGTTATAGAATTTAATGTGCCTAAAGCTGGTGGTGAGCTGTAGAAAATGCAAAATAAATACCATTCTGATTTCAGGTTGCAGCTGCTTGTCTCTTATGGTAGTGCTCTGATTCTTAGAACATCTTTTTTCATTCTTCTGCAACTTTTGCCACAGACAGTTCACATCTTGGGAAGCCTAAAAATGTAGAATACACAATGAATACCCCCAAAGAGGGACAAAAAACCTAGAATTTTACAGCTGTTTTCAAAGGTAGGAGAGAGGAAAGGTACAATGCAGTTGGCTGCAATGGTGTAATGCAGGGGGGCTACAAATAAATATATGGGGAGTTGTTTTTAAAATCCAATCAATTGTTTTGTAGCCCATTAGACAACTGTTTTGGCTACTCAGAATTTATAAAGATGGCCATCTATTGGCATGGGTGCTGCTTGGGCTGCACTTCCCATCAAAAAGCTATTATTGAAATGCTGGGTGCTGAGCCCTCCAAGAAACATTTGCAGCTTTCAAATATTTTTGATAGCTCAAAGCAAATGAAAAAAAAAAAAAAAAGAGTAAAAATGAGGAATTCTTTCCTAATGTCTGTTTTTTCTCAGATTAAAACCTGAATTTTCAACTTAAGGAAGACTTGATGCTTGAGAGCTGTGATATTGAATGCATGATTCTGGGAGAACAAAAAATAACAGCTCAAGTGATTCAAACCACTTTAATTCCATCTGAGGGAAGAGTGTTATCACTTCTGAGGCTGTTGCCTCACCCACAAGGGCACATGTCCTTCTTTGATCATTGCCAGAACATTCTGGGTCTCTTCAGTTTATGTGGTGGGTTTTTTTTGTTGTTGGTTGGTTGTTTCAAAAATTTATTTAATCTTTTTTTATTTTTTAAAGCAAAGTTCTACTTTAAAAAGTGAAAAGTCTCTGGTTGGCAACTGCTGTTCCAGCTGCAGAGTCACTCCTGTCATTTTTGAGAGCACCCTGTAAAGGGCTCTCAGCAGCATTCAGTGTTTCCCAGGTGCCCTGTCATTTCACAGGTGGAAGCTGGAAAATATCTTGGATTTTTAACAGGTGTCACTTTTCTTTCTAAGCTACAGTGTGAATTACAAAAGTCAGTGAGGCACAGAAATGGCCAGCTGGCTGTCCAGCAATTTTTTCTTTAGGAGCATTAAATGTGGATATTTTGTGCAAGGGCACAAAGTTGAAAAATTCTCTTTATTTTCCATGGTGCAAATGATAGAAATCCCATTGGTCTGGTGCCTTTTCGGTCTCATTCAATTTTATTCTGCAAGAATGACAAGGGTTTTTATTCCTTAACTTTTATTTCTGATGTCTGTCAACCTTTTCAGCATCTAATCTTTTCCACCATTTTTGATTAGCCCCATTTCCCAAACTGCTGTGGGTGAAATCTGGTTTGGGTATATATGACATGTACTGTCACTAAAAATCAAAAGCATAAACCAAACAAAACATCAAAGATTTTAATTGTGTGGCTTCCAGTCATCTTGATTTCCAGTGTTAGTGCTCTTATTTCCAAGTGAACACAATCTGAGGGGGAGAGATCAGTGTGACCAGCAGTGAAGGCTGCACCAAGGGCAGCCTGTTTCTCTTACCTCAGGCAAAGCTTTTTTGCACTGTGGTGAGATTACCTCCCAGATTTCACAGGAGGAAAAGAAATTCAGGTGTATCCTACCTTTCTGCAGACTAAAGCAGAAGGGGAACAGCATGGTCTCCAAAGCAGGTCGTGACAGGGAAGGAGGTGACCTTTTAATTTCAATGGCTACTTTGATTGCAAGTGGCTGATGCTGTGGCTGCTTCCTAATGTAAAAACACTGAGTGCAGAGCAGGCTGGGAAATGCTGTGTCTTTCAGCTGCAGGAAACCAAGGGGAAAAAAATATCAATGAAACATATCTCACATTTGTTATTGGTAAAAGCTGGTGTGTCCCAAAGAGCTCTCATGGCTCCTTCTGCAGTTTGTAAGCAAAGGGAATAGATCTGGATTGTCACAGTCGGTGGCTGTGCTGATGGCCCAGAAACTTCTCTTTGACTGGCAGAATCTCAACCACGACAGTGGTGAGAAGAGAGTAACCACTTCATCTTCCTTATGGGTAAGCTGGCACATCTCCCTTTCAGGAGAAAAACATGGAAAAAAAAAAAGAAAAAAAAAAAGAATTTATAGACAGGGTTTGAGTCTGTCCAGCTTTTCAAAATAAATCAACTTGTGGTAGTGTTGCAGAGCATGCTCTCCATTCAGCTGGGCTGGAAATGCATCCTGATTGCCTGTGACAAATTAAACTGCAGTGCCTGACCTTCATCTGGAGAAAGCAGCCTCACTCAGAAGTCCATGCTCAGGTCTGTGTTCTGCCTAATATTTTAGTTCCCTGTGTCAGGATGCAGAGTGCTGAGGCATCCTCAAAGCAGCAGCTTGACTCCAGAGTGCCAGACAGGAGTTACACTGGGACAAGTTTTGAGAAAGCAGGAGATTCAGTGCTGAAACTGACTGGTTGGAGTTTTGGAGACTACTTTTTTGCCTTCTTTGAATCTCTGCTGCTTTCAAGAAAACACAGGTAATGTGGCAATGGGGAAGAACATGCAAATAGCTCCTCGGTGAGACAGCCTTTTAACCAACCAAACACTGGCAGTCTGGCCAACTTCTCTCTACTGTAGTCCCTCCAATTGCTGGGAGAAAACAGGCTGTATTGAGGAAGAAAGAGTGGGAAAGAGCAGCTTGGAATAGTGAAGGGCACAGGGTAGGAAACACAGATGAGTGCTGAAGAAGAAGTACCAACACCAGCAAGAGGCTTTCCAAGCATGGGAAGCTAAAGCACAATACTGTTCACTGAAGAATTAGCCAGGGAAAAACTGCTGATTGTGCAATCTTCAGCAATATTTAAATGCTAGAAAATGCACTGTTGTCATTCTGCAATACACTTTGTGCTTTGAAAAAGGGCACATTGACTCAAGAGGTCAGCTTGGCCTGCTGACAGAGAGGACTCAGATATCACTGTGACTCTGACAAGTAATCTTCTGTTTCATATGGGTATTAAGCATGCTATGTTCTTGTTGCATAGCTCACTCTTTGGACAGCAAACTAGAGATCAATGCAGAGCTAATGTGAATTTACCCTGGTAGATGCACCTTGGAGCAGGTATCCTTGTCCTGCTTTACAGTTTACTGTGACCATGGATTCTGCCAAAGCAACCAGCACTTCTTTGCTACAGTCTTCTGTATGTGAGAATATTTCCACAATATCTACTAAACATTCTTCCAGCCATAATATATCTATATTTTACAAATCCAGCCTCTGTAACTCTTTTAAACATGATTCTTCATGTGAAGGATAAGTATGGGATATGCATGCATTCTTTTGTGCTACTAATGCATCTGACTCTGCTTCACAAGCATGACTTTGTTTTGGGTACCTTGAAGAGAAACTGAGCAAATTATGATGCCTTTGATAAATGTCTGATACAAATCTGAACAAATAATTCTAAAATCAAGGTTCTGTTTTCATCTCTGTTCAGCAATAACAAGTACACTGAAGGAATAAGAGCTTTTTAAGTCTCTGAGTGGGTGGATACACTCTAAACACAGGTATCTTCAGATGCTATCCTTGAACTGACTATAGAGTTTTTTAGTTCTAAAGGCTTACTCTGGAAGAATCCTGGAGTCTTATTTCTCTGAGCAGCTGGGGAAGGTCAAAGAAGCAGCTGCCTGGTGCAACCTGTCTGAGCAGCAGTCTTGGAAGATGATCTGACTGAGGTACTGTGGTGTGTAGCACTCCCATCTCTGCTCACTGAAGCTCCTCTAACTATTCTGAGACATTCAGTGTGCCATGCTGGAAAAAGACAGTCAAATCCCAAAGTGATGCCTCTTGGAGTGAGCTTGAATTAATTATTTTGATGGTCCTGTGCAAAATCAGAAATGTTTTAGGATCTTGCTATTCACTACTGGAATCTTTAACAAGTTCTTACACTAGATAAATCCTGTGTGATGTAGGCACTACCATGAGTACAAAAGAATATGATAAACATTGCTGCTGCTACTATGCTACATAATACAAGAATATTAAATAAAGATAGCAATAAAGCCTGATGCATTTGTATCACACTATGCAGGCAAGATCAACTGATCACATAAATAGTGTCTCTCTGAAATGCAGCCACCCCCAGGAAGGAGCACCACAAGTGTTGTCACACTGCAGAAGAATTGGAGGCAGGAAATGTAAAAATACTCCCTACAACTGCCTCAGTGCATAAATCAGACCGTTGTAATAAATTTATCCACTAGATTTTCTTGCTTAGAAAATTCAGGAGCATATCTGATTAAAAAAAAACAACCCAACCCAACAAGTCAAATCAGTGCACGATTATCCCTCTTTTCCCAATCAATACAGTCACCCCAGCAGGGTAGCTTATTCAAAAGCACTCATCATAGCTGCTTTGTGTGTAGAAAGACTCTTATCACCTCTCTGTGATTTTACAGTGGTGAGTATTTTTCTAATGCTGCTTCCATTTCAGGCACTGAGCCGTGGATCAGGGTCACAGATATGGCCAGAGAAAAACAAGCATAATCTACTGTGTGTTTGTCAAACTAAAAACTTTGAAAGCCATTGTGCTCAAGGCTTACAGCAATAAATGGAGCCTTCCTAATAAATCACAGGCCTGTGTTTGCAAGCTGAGTAGAACAGATCCTTGCCTATTGACTTTCTCTTTCTCTGAGGTAGTCACTCCTGCTTTCTTTAAAACACCCCATTTACATCTCTTTCAATCTAAAGACTGTAATTCTCTTTCATTTCTTGCTGTCAGGAGACCTTCTTCGTTATCTTCCTTGCAGGGGCTCTGTGTTTGTCTTTGTGTGGCACACATACTCAGGTTAAAATCCCCTAGCAGAGCAGGGTAAGAACACACCATAGACAATTACTTAAACATACATCCAGTCCTGCTGCCAAAAACAGATCTGCCATCCACCTCCACTGTTACATTTCAAGCCTTGCTAAAATGCTTTTTTTATGAACTTAGTCTTTTTTCACATAGAGTCCAGAATAGCTGGTGCTGGAGTGAGAGTCTGAACTTCGTGTTGCAGCCAGCCAGCTGCCTGTAGCTAAGGTCTGCTAATGCCTCATGTGAATCAAAAACCTACTTTTAATCTCAGAGTTTAACTATGGTTCTGTAAGATCCCCACTCTTCCCTGGCTGAGAGTAAATCACTGCAAAAGGAAACTCAGTTCCTGCAATGCTGCAGGGTGTGCTGTGGGTGTGATCAAGGTAGTTGGTAACCAGCTCAGTACAAGTCTTGGTCTCAAAGCTGATCCCACTTTGAGGAGGAGGTTGAACTGGAAACCTTCTGAGGTCATGCCATGATCCTGTGGTTGTAGGATTCTATCTGCATCAGCCACTGTGGCTTTACCAATGCAGTACTCTCTCAGTCTGGTTCCCCTGTGGGAATTTAGACAAGGCATGCAATATATACTGTTGACATAGATTATGTGCACTCTACAGCTTGCTCTGGGCTGGACCCTTATCTCTTGCAAGAACTTGGAGGGGAACTGAGTGATACAGGCAGCACACTCACCCCAGAATCTGCCCTAGTGAAATTTAGTCCACACTGTCTCTTGCCTCAGTTCCTTAAGAAGCAATTTCCCCATTATTCACTTAACCCACCAACAGGCTGAAATTTCATTAGCCCAGTGTCTTACTGTCTTAGGATGTTCTGAAGGACTGTTTGTGGCCAGGTCCTCTGATAGTGGCCTAATTATTCTTTGCCAGTTCCAACTAAAGAGCCAGGACTGCTGGTAAATACATCGTGTGTTTATCAGCTAGGCAAGTGCTTTGCTTTCTCACTTTTACTGGGGCACACATTTTATGGCTGAATTCTGTTGAAAATTCCTTTTTTTTAATGTAATAAAATCTCTCAGAGAATATTCTCTGTAGTCACTTATGAGCTATGACATCCTTACTGCTGCTGAAGTTATTTGGAAACAATGCTTCACCATATTTCTTTACTGAATTTGCCTGTGGCTATCTCTAGGGCAAACTGAAAATAACTGAAAATAATCCACCTTTCCTCTCGAGACTGCCTTAGCCAACCTGAAATCTAAGTCCAAGCAAGTAAGATCAGATCAAGTATCATTCTAGTCATATCATTGATTGCTTTCTCTGGCAAAAACAATACAACAGCACAAGTATTGACTAACTAATTAGAGAGAGCAATGAAATGTAAGAAGTGATTAAAAAAAAAAAAAAAAGGGATAAAAAAAATTAATTCCATAAAGTATCTTTTTTATATACACTCAACACTGAATGGGCATTTATCAATGGTTTTAAAAAGCCTCCTTTCAGATTTTCATGTTAATGAACATAGGATTAAAACGACTTGTCAGCAGAGCAGCACAGCAGTTATTTCTCTGCAGTCTGTGGTCTGGATAAACAGTCACTTTGAAAGATGCCATTTCTATCAGCGTGGCAGCCAGGTACCTTCATGCTCACATGGAACTCCACCAAGAATAATAATGACTATTTGTTGTTGATTATGAATTGAATATTGTTGAAATGCTTAGCTGAGAAGTATGTTTGAACTGCACATGCAGTGCAATCCATTCTCATCAGCCTCTGCTCTGGGAGCTCCGTGCACTGTAATCTATCTATTAGAATCTATTAGAATCTATGTGCTGTAACATTGCACATTATGGATCAACTTACAGATTTTCACCTAATATTTGGGGGGTTGTAAAGAAGAAATAGAAATACAGAAAATGCTGTAATCTCTTTAGCTCCTTTACGCTCTTCATTTACCAAAAAAAAAAATAAAAAATCATAAAATGGATAGTAAAATATTTACTAGGACTTGGCAGTTCTCAATTGGCAGAAATGGAATTGTTTAGTGTCTCTTCTCTGCAGAAAGGCAGCTCCAGTCCCAAGGAGGCAGCCACTGGATGCAATGGACTTCTGAACCAGAGTGCTGGGAGGATAATCACAGACCTCATACTTGTCCCTGCATCTCTGTAATTGGGACTTCTGGTATTTACTGGAACTCCAGAGAAGTCAAACAAATGTGCTGGGGGTTTTTTGTCAGCTCAGGTGAGAGACTGAGCACATGTTTCTTAGCTGCAAATGGGCTAATTGAAGTGATAGAAGCAAAACTAGTTGATTTAGCTAAGCTCTTGTGGTTTTTTGTTATGGCAGACAGCTCACTCTAGATGCTGCTTATTGCAGCTCAGCTGAGGAACAGAAACCTTCCCATTTTTTGTGGTTATTCCAAAGTTGTGTTTTACTAGTGCAGGCTTTGATTCACTAAAGCTCTTGAACTTATTACAGCCACATATTTTTTGATGTTTATGTTTCAAGTTGAAAATCGGAAGAGTCTCCCAACCTCGTAGTTCCACAAAAGGAAAGTATCTAATGGATTTTGAATCATACTGTAATCTAAGATGCTGGAAACATAACATTACAGCCATCAGTCTGAAAAACACTATTTCACAGACCTTAAAGTTTCCATCTTTCAGATCAGCCTCTTTCTAATTTCACCTCTACCTTACATGAACCAGTCTGTCCAGTCTAAGCTGTTTTCATTGTAGCTGGTTGAAAAGCAGCTCCTGCCTTGATTGTACCATCCACAATAGCAATGCAGATAATCCTCTTTCCAGTGCAAATCATAATCTGAGCATGGTTAACTCATGCAATCTGTGTGGATTTTAGTTTTTTTTTAATCCATCTGATGACACTTGGAGATGACTCATTACACACTTAAGCACATTGTTCTACTTTATATATTATTTTCTATAACTCTAGGCAGAAAATATTTACTATTGGTTTTTCAGAGGGCTTAAAATTCTGTGCATTTCATACTATTGTCTTTCACATCTATTATATTTTCTCTATTATCTTTTTGCCACTAGGTAATATGGTTTTTAGGACATGTAAATATATACAACCTGACATTTCATGCCTTGGATAATAGACCAACATTCTCATTCTGGAATCCAACTCATTATTCATAAAATTTTAGAAAGTCACAAATAGAAATGAAGTTGAAATGCAAATATATAACTGAGGTTGTCTGCAGAATGCAAAGTAGAGAAAGGTTTTAGTAATTTAATCTTTTATAAAACTTTATCTGGCAAACAAGTTCATCTTTATTCACTGAGGGAGAAAAGCCTTCATTGGCTCCACCTCATTCCCATTGTGTACGAGGCAAATAACAAAAGCCAAAATTAATTTCTAAAAAAAACTATTACTCTTGTAGTCCTGATATCATGCACATGAACTCATAGAAACTCTTGCTATTCTGTAATTACAAAGAATAAAGCCATGTTGTAGCTGGCAACTGTGAAGTGGTCGTAGTAGACTAAGCAAAATAACTCACAAGGGTTTATTGACCTTTTATGAAGTAGAAGTTGGAAAGTAAAATGGGAGATTTCATAGCTAATTGATAGTAACTCTCAAAATTCTTTGACCTCACAGCATCATGCCAATTAAATATATTTATCTACCTGGGAAAGCACCCAGATGTCCCAAAACTGAGATAGTAATGCTGGTTCTTCAACCACCATTGGTGAGTCTTCTATTCCTGTGAGCACTCTGCTGCAATTGCCTGTTGTGGGTGTGTGTGGGTCTTCCAGTTCCTCCCTGTGCTCATCAGTGGCTGACGTGGCAGAAACTCTTGCAAGAATGGGCATAGAAATTTATCAAGGTCTACTTTGTATTGATGCAAACGAGGGAGTATGTTCAGGCAACTGCAAAAATATACCCTTTTTGGAAACAGGATCAGCAATGCTTTGTGTTACACTCCCTGCAGAAGCAGAGTATTTACTTTTAAATTACTTTGCTATTATCAACCTGTTAAGATATCCCAAGTTTATGAAATAATATAGCAAGGGGACAACTGTTTGAACTCCTGTTGAGAAAAGAAGCCAAATTGGTTATTTATCCTTTATCTTGCTTCTCTCAGCTGTCAATCTAGTTTTGCTGCCCCCACTGATCATATTTTTGCTGTCTGTTCTTTAACAGATTTTGTTTTGATTGCTTCTGTTCAGATTCTGTCTGTCATCTCAGTGTCTAAGCCGACCATATGTTAGCTTGACCCACTACCAAAAAAACTTCAGTCTGAGTTCAGTTGAGAAGTTACTCTTGTTATTATTTGAAGATTTATTAATTTGTCAATGGCATCTGGTTCTTTAACACCTGCCCTGAAATCTGCTCTTGTTTTTTCACTGTTAGTAAAGAAAATAACAATTTCTGCCTTCATATGTATTCAAAAATAACAACTCTTCCGGCCTTTCTTCCTGCCATAAGGTGTGTAATAACAAAACAGCATCTTTGTGCTACTAAAAATCCTTTCTGCACAATGGGGAAATAGTACTATTGCTGTTTGCTGCTTTAGAAATTCAGGCACAGATGAACAGTCTGGTTCAGCTGACACTAGTCAAAAGGATGGTGGTAAGATGAAGACTGCTTCCAAGCTTGTGATTGATGTTGGAGAAGGAATTAGCTTTCTCCTTCATCTTTGGAGCTTCAAAATCAGAGAAAAATCACAGCCAGCCTTTGAGCCCTGTCCTTTCTGACACACTCTGCTGTTGGTAGAACTCTCTAGCTCCTTTGCCCCTCCAGCAAACACAAGAGAGGAGATGCTGAGGAAGGTCTGGAGGCATCATCACTACTGGCTACTTGCATTGACCTTGAGGGGAGGGAGGGACAGAGCCACACACAGGCTTTGCAGCTCATGGCATAATGCCAGGACTCTTCACTCTCACTGAAGGAAAGAGACACCCAGGAATGAGTTAGTAAACAGGGGGGCTGCAAATTCCTTTCTGCTGCTTTGGCAAGGCCTCAAGCTTTGCATTTACAGTCATTCAGTGTTCTCGGAATAAATCCTTCAAAGCTTACATCTGAGTCTTGCCTTTGTGCATGAAAATGAGACCTCTACAGCTTGTGCCCAAAGCTGCTTCCCATGTAATGAGTTGCTCACCTTCCCTCTTTCATTCCCTGCTAAATATTGTGTTGCATTGAGCTTAGCCCTTCAAAGCAGAGTGATATATGAGAACCATAAATGCTGGAAGGTACCCACGGGAACACACTGAAGGTACCCCTGGGGAGGCAGAAGGAGAATGCCAGGCTAGAAACATTTGAATAATGCAGAGATGTCATTTGAAAATTCATTCTCACTGTAGTGTTGACCTGGAGATAAATCAGGCCTTAATATCTGTCTCTTGATCAGGGTTCAATATTCATTTCTATATTTTTGCTTGACTTAGTAATTCCTACCTTTTCCCTTCAGCTAGCCAAATGATAACCAGTGCACTTGCTTAAGAGTTGTGTTGTTTGTGTTATCTCTCCACTCGCTCAGAACTAGAACAGGATGTTTATCTGCTGAAGAAAAACCTGCCTCTCATTTACTCTGCAAAGCACTCCACTGCCTTCACAGTAACTGTAGCTGCAATTATTGTTGGCATCCAGAGATAGTGATTTTTCTATTTACACTTCATGCCTGGCCCTTGTGAAGTTAATAAATGAAGTCAGCAGTTACATTATCATTTGATAGACTCATCACCCGATAGTAGCTGCTGAAATATGCAATAAATAAAGGTCCTAGAGGGAAGAAAAAGGGTTAGAAAAAAATAACATGATACTTTTTTTCAAAGAGAATTGCATTTTTTCTTTTACCTTATGTGAAGAAATTTAATTACAGTTTTTCTGTTTTGTTTAGTATTTGCTTTCCTTTGTTACTTTATAAGAAGTCACCTTCAGGAATTAATTAGTCTAAGCATAATTTAAGCGAGGACGCAGGACACAAAGCAAAGAACAATAATAGGAAGAGTGGCTTGGCATTTTGCTGAGATCTTCAGCAGCAGTAATTGGGTAGGGCTTGTTGATAGAGGCACATTAATTCAGCACACACCTCCAGCAGCCTCCACTAGTCGGGCTTTTTTAATGTTCCATTGGTGGGCCTTCAAACCAGCATCTCCACACAGCTGGAACCAGCCCAGGATGAGACAGAAAACACTCAGCCTTAACAGAAAACAGAACCAGATCCTCTGGAGGCAACTGTCTTGGTAGTGGAGCAGTCCTTTCTATTGTAAACTCCATGGAAAAAAACCCATTTCAGCCCCAGGCTGAAGAGAGCTGAATTTGCTCAGTTCCACCATGGCTTGCCTTAGTGGGTTTCCTCTTTGAGCAAGACAGCAAACACTAGCATGACTGGCAGTGTTTGCCTGCTAATAAGTGCTGAGCATAAGCTCAAATAGACTATTCCCCACTAAGCAAATAGTAATACCCACCTACACACGGGTGTGTTTATCCTGATACTCCTCTCATTATAGTTTTTCAAGTAGACAAGTGACAAAGTCATTGGAGGAGCTGAGCTCACTGGCTGTGTTACAGCTTCTCCAGAGCAGTCATTCAGAACATTCTAGTTCTAGTCATTGCAGGTGCTTCAGGAGAAAGGTAGATGAAAATGTAGACATGGATGAATGAAATGATGAAAATTTAGTAGATGAAAAATTAGACAGATGTGTAGAAGACTTCTGAGAATGTTCTTTCTCTTCAGTGAGGTTTCAATGGAGTCCATTATGAAACATTGTCTAGTGACACCTCCCTGGTACACACAGAAATGGGCTTGCTGATTGAACAGTCATTTTCTGCCTCTAAACTGAAGCTTATACATTATGGATGATCTGTCTGAAAGTTTTAACATGAAATCCTAGTCACTTTTATATCCATAGTAAAGCTGCTATTAAACTCAACAGGGTTAAAAGTTCTACCTGTATCCTTCAGGGAACTTTGGATCAGATTAGAATGTTAAATCCAGCCCTTCCCAAAACAGAAAAAAACACTGAGAACACACACGCCAGGAAATTCAAAGTTAACATAACTTTGATGCTTAACTCACCTTGGGAACCTTTATTTTTAGAAGCAACAAAGATAAGGAAAAGATGGTGCCTGGTGAGTCTTAACAGGTTGTGTCATTTTGCATTGCAAAGTTACTTATATCTTAGGATTTATATTATCTGTGAGTATCAGTGGCAGGTTTGAAATTCTAAATACTATAGAGCAAGAAAAGCTGCTGAAATATCACCTCTCTTTATGCTGCTGCAGCATGCAAGTGTGTTTTGGAGGTGTCAAATGCAACTCAAATAATACACCAAATCCTAATTAACAGAAGTCATCAGAGTTATTTTTTTTTATTGCTCTCTACATCAGCTTGTTTTCATAACACAGACATTTTACTTTATGCAGGAACAGATGTATTTGTGATTATTTGCACTGAAATATCCAAACATTACAGTAAAGCAGCAATTTACAGTTGGCTGACTGTGTCTCATCTTTAGTATACAATTAGTGAACAATGAAAAACTCATTATCTTCTTATTTCATTTCAGCCAGGGAAGCAAACAAATTTGGTGGTTTCAGAAGGATACAAACAAACAAAAAGCATCTTGACTTCCCAGAAAGAACAACGTGCAAGTCTTTCCATGGACAGCACTTGCCTGAATTTCTTTAAAGGGAGGTGCCCTCAAATAGGATTTCCCTTCCATGCTGAGATACAGAATAAACTTAGACATCCAGCACTTTCAAGCTACTTATATTATAGGGTGGTACATGTGTAGATGCTTAGAAATCTAAGCATCTCTGAATTGCCTTAAATTATCATTCTGTTTTCCTTTCAGACATGGTTAGTGTTTGATTCAGGCCACAAATCATCTTTGTTTCTCCCTCAGCATCTCCAACTGTTGCTGTTGTGTTGACCAAAGGAATGACCACATACTGCCTGAGTCTTGAAAAACTCCTCTTTCAGAAGTCTTCAAATTGCAGGAATGCATGAAAGATTAATTTTGGCGTGGAAGATTAGCCCTATTGTAACAGTCTAAAAATAGACAATTGCTCATATTTGCTGGTTTTCCATTCGTGTTACTAAAAGAAAGAAAAAAAAAAAGCCAGCTCAGTGAAATCTTGGCATGCAACCTATGAGTACACAGAAGTTTGTTCTTTTTCCCTCTTATCTTTAGCTTTCCAGTAGTCTTTATGTCCATATTCCCTTTAATAAAAGTCAAGCATTGAGGAATTCCTTTATTTTTCCAGGGAACTGCTTTGGTCACTACATTTGGTCAGTCATATTAATGACACAGCAGGCACTGTGGATGGGAGGATGGACTGTTGAGTCAGTCACCATGACAGAATGTCACCATCTTTCATTTTACTGATCATTCCTTTTCATTTATCCCATGAAAACAGTGATATTTGCATGTTTTAAATCAATAAGATGGGATACCAACTTATCTGAGGCAAAAAAACCCCATGGAATGGCAGATTATTGGTGGAATTTCCAGTTCCTGGAGGAAAGCATTACCCTGCATTGTGACAATGTAAAGAAAACACCACAAAGCAGCACCATGTATATTTTTCAGATATTTTTCTTTCAGAGAAAATATTTGTTTCAAGTGGGAAGGGACTCCCTGGGTGCCTGTTTCAGCCATCAGATCATTTGAAGTCTTATTTGAAAGTGAAGAAGGCACAGGAGTAGACATCTCAGTGCTGTCAGCCACAGTTGAATGGTTGTGCAGTGACTCTCAGCGACTCAAATTTTCAAAGCAGTCTTTCCAAACGACAAGAAGAAGTGACAGCAGCAGCAGGCTGACTCCTGGAAGACAGGGCCCTCCCCTAAGAAAATTCAGGTGCTTTACAAATATTTAACACCTCTCAAGAGAGCATTTCCCAAAGAAAGGGGAGTCGTCTTGCTTTATCATTCAAATCCTACAGAAGACATGAATAATTAAATAGTCATTTCCTATATTCTTTCCCTGCCTTATTTGCTAAGAGTGGAGTAAGAGCCCACTAAACTTCTAAGGAAAGTAAATGTATTGCAAGAATTCCACTTTCTTATGAAGAACATGGAGACAATATGCAAAATTCCTTTAGTAACTGCCAGGAGGGTTGTACATGTTTTGAAGGACCGTGTGAAATACACACACAGTGTGAAAACTGCTTTTCTTCTATATCTCCTCCTCCAAAGCAGTATAGCATCCTACCTGCTTGAAAAAAAGAGCTTGAAAAACCAGGGACCAGATTCTTCTCACCCATCTACTGTGTGGCTTGTTCCAGCCCCAGCCTCTACCCAGAAGCAAGGGCTTTGCTCTAACACTCAGTGCTGGAAATCTCTGCTTAGTGCTGTTGTGTGTAGGTTTAGTGTGAGAACAAAGAAACAAAAGCTTGTATAAAAGATCTTACTTAACACCACAGATTAAAAAAAAAGACTAGCCACAAAATTAATTTCCTTCTATTTCTGAATGTATCAAGATAGTGTCTCCAAAATACCATATGTAGGCATGCCAAGGAGATTTGCATATTTAAGAGGTGTGTGTGCCTTTGGTTATGTTTATATATAAGCACAGAATTTCAGTTTTGATTTTATGGTTTGTACTATTTTTTTTTTCCTCTTGTTTTTAACTTTTTAAACATTTTTCTCACGTAAATAAAAAAGTGTAGGAAGGAAGAGGATAAATAAACACACAGTAATAAGAATTCCAGTTTACTTTGTAACAGAGATTTTGGGTTTGTCTGCAGCACTTTAGCTCTGATGTGAGTGGATGTTGCTAATCACCCCTGCAACCTGAACTGTGCTCTGTAAGTGCAAGGAAAACTGGAGAAATCATAAGAAACCCACAATTCAGCACCAAGCAAACAAGGATGATAAATGTAATTCTCTTACCAAGCCCAACTGCAACTGTGCTGGCTCACATAGAGAGAAACACTGCCACTCTCTTGGTTATAAATCCAGGGTTTCTATGATACAATCCTTATTTATAACAACAGTCACTTCCCTTTCCTCTGTGTCCTGGCTACTGCAGCCTGCTGTGCCCTGGGTCACTGATAGAGGTGGATGAACTGGTTCAGATGAAATTAGAACTGACCTAAATTTTCACCTCGGGCCCAAAATATATTATTATCCATGGCTGGAAAAGTCTGATGTTTTATCTCATTTTCTATATTTCCAAGTGCTTCAGTAAAGAAAAAATAATAAAAATCATCAAACAGTGAAGAGCTTAGAAGGAAACAAGCAAGCAAAAACTGCCAGATGTGCAAGATTTAACAGGTTTAATCTGAAGAGATGTTCACAAAAGATGTTCACAATGTTCGGAGGGATACTGAATGAATTTTCCAACGCTTCTTCCAAACATTAAAAATGAAGTTTTACAGTAGCTGATGAGTTTTGGGTTAGGTGTTTCTGGAAATCCAAAGACTGACTTCAGAAGCAAAAGAGTTAGCACCCAGCTGTTCCCATCCAGGTTCTGAAAGCAATACTTGGCAAAAAATGCTTCTTGTCAGCTGTGATGCACTTATTTTTAGAAACTTATCATTGCTACCAAAGGTTATTCTCATTCCCAAAATTCCCCTGCCTGAGGGTATGCTCATTCCCCATTCCCAAGGTATGTTTGCAGCTCATGGAGTTATATTTGCTAATTTAGATCTAACATAGCAAGTGCAGGTAGCAACACAAATGAGAGCTGCACAGAGTGGGAGAGGACTGGGATTCTGGGTACATCTTGGCTGGCTACCCCACCACAGCCTGTGCTGCTCTTTGGCACAGCTACTGCTACAAATAAATGGTAGCTAGACACCTAATTCTCTTGCTCCCTGGCAGAGCCCATGTTTGATAGTCTCCTCCATTTCAGTAAGAACCAGCAACTCAGGGGTGTGGGTGAAATGAATAGCTGAGAAACCCACCCAAAATGTGGCACAGAATGTCTTTGGTTGGAAGAGACCTTCAAGATAATCTAGTCCAACCTTTGCCCCAAGCTCATCACTAAACCATGGGACCTCCCTGCTTAGCTAGGACTGTTGATAAATAATGGAGAGTGGCTTGGTGAGCTCAGAGATAAATAATGGAGAGTGGCTTGGTCATCTCCTCATCTTTTGACACAGTTAACAGGAGCCACAAGGCATCAGAACATTTAAGCAGTGATTGAAACGTGAAAAGCTGCAGTTTCTTCCTAAATGCCTGGCTGTGATGGACAGATCACCTCGTGGCTTTTCTCTCTAGCTGGGATTTTAGAACATAGCTTCTCAAAGTCAAGGGAGGTGCAGTGATCTTGGCTAAGGATGTGAAAGAGAGATTGGTTTCAGGTTCCTGTCCCTACTAATGGCTGCAGGGAGCAGCAGCAAGAGGAGAGCTTGAGAGGGAAGGGCAAATTCACATTCGTTCTGCTTCCTCCTGTTTCCTCTCCTCTTCTCTGAAGCAGAACTTGGTGAACTTCTTGAACTTGGTGCTTTTGAAGCTTATTTTGGACACTTCTCTGCTTTTAATAAGAAGAGCCGAGAGCCCATTACTGCCTGGAAGGGTTTCCTCCCACACACTACTAACAAATGTTGTTTCCTGTCTTTACACTTTAACAGAGTGCACAGTATGTCCAGAGAGCTCCTGTTCCAGTTCAGCACTTCTATTATTCCATGGTGCCACTGGGGACCCTGTGGCATCACTGGAAATAGATCTCCCTGTCACAGTACTCCTCATGTGTGCAGGCCAAAATGATCAAGCAGGTCAGTATTTTCCTGAAGGCCTGGAGACCTTCCCTCTGGTCTAAAAACAAAACTAATTCCTGACTCCTCTTGCCTATGCTTCATGGCTCAGTCGTGTCCGTTCAGCCTGTGATGTTGAAAAGCATTAGTTAGCTCTTGATTATGTCTCCTTCTTGGGACAGAGCCACAACCCATGTGGTTAGTTAGGACCTGAAAGCACTTGTGTAATTAGCACTCCAGCTACACAGAAGGGTGCTTATGTGGGGATGGAGTCAGATGGCTTTTGTGGAAAGAGATGTGCTGTGTTCTTCCAAAGGAAAAAAGCTGGCAGTAAGGTCATTTGAAATGAAGTGTCTCCCTCTCTCCAGATTCCTCCCTTTTCAAGCACTGCTGGGTGCTCTTCTGTGTCGTGGTGCTGAGTCCTGTGGGCTCTGCCTGCTCCAGAGTGCCAAGTGACACCATCTGACAAAGTGACACTTCACAGTTGGGCTGAAAATGTCTCTTTATTTTAATTATCTGATATTTCTTTTGTCCCAACATGTTATCTATACTTCGCCGTTGACTCCCAAGAACTGGAAGTGGCACGAAAAACTCTGATTTTTTTGAGGTATTACAGGAAATGAAAGAGTGGCTGCAATGGAAAGAAAGGATGTTTTCCATCTTAGTCACTGGCTTGGGAAATCTGCATTGTATCCTTGAGTGGAATCGAGTCCCTGGAGTTACCCTGGGCAGGTTACTCAGCTTCTCAGTGGGTCTGCTCCACGTCTGTGAAATGATTTCCCAGTTACAGTCTTTATTTTCATGCTGCTTTGGCTATTTAGTCTGAGAGCCCCTCAGTGGGAATCCAGGCTATGGCTTAATGTTAGCACAGAACCTAGTGCAGCTCAACTTTGTTTCTTGCTTCTAGCTTTCACTGCAGTATAAAGCAATAATTACGTGCCCATGCAAAAGCTGTATTAACATGATGGCTTAAAAAATGAGGATTTGAAGTGTTCTGCAAGTATTTAAAGCATGCCCCTTTGTGGAAATGCATTAAGATGCTGCCTTCAGAGTATCTTTTATTCCTAGAAGACTGCTGTTTTCTTTCACACAGAGAATGAAATGAGCTTAGAGAATGACCCAACTGATCAATATTTTTTCCAGCCATTGAATCAGTAGATGTTGATTTTGTCTTTTATTTTCTGGTTTTTTTTCCTCCCTGAAGCCTACCCAGAGCTTGCAAAGAATGAGTGATTGATCTCTTCATACAATTATGAAGTTCTAGGGAACTCTTCAGCAGAACATTAAGTTCCTCCAAAACCATGAATTAAATAATGTAATCATTATATTCCTTAGCCTCAGCAAAGGGGGCAAAACTAATTGTCCATAGCAGAGAGCTTGTGGCCTGAGGAGAGCCATAGCAAATCCTTCTGCAGTAGGGCAGGAAGGTAGGGAGAGAGGGTCTTTTGTGTGATGCAGAAGCTGGATGCACAACACTTTACAGAAATTAAATATCCTGCTGAGGAGTATGAAACCAAATTTTACTTCTACTTTAGCTATGGTGTGGTTTCTTAGGAGCTTTCATATCCTGCTGTACTGGTCACTTATACTCTAACAGGACATGTTTTGCATCCTCTTACTCTGTTAACTTTGAGAAACATTAATGTAAATGATACTCTGCAGTCTCTCCTTCCATCCCTGCTCTGATGAAGTAGATATTATCACTGATTTCTAGAATCCTCCATTGAAATGAATGGGAATTTCTGTCTCTTCAAGGTGTGGTATCAGTCTTCCTGAAAAATAACCTGGATTGTGGTTACCCTCACTTGACACTTTGGAGATTTTTGTCCTCAGAACAATTTTGCTGGTTTTTTGCTTTAGTTTCTTTTTGTTTTCTAATGAAGAGTGCAAATAATTACCAAGGTCACAGTTAGATCTGTTTCCTTCTCCTCATTTGATTGCCTTCTGCAGTCCTTTCTTCAAGGCATTGCACACTGGAGCCTGAAAAATCACTTTATTCAGAACTGGCTTAAAAAGCTTTGCTAATATATATTTGCAAGTTGCCACACTTCTTTTTTTTTTCTCCCTTCTAATTTTATGCAATGCATTCTGCTTACAAGATATCCCTTAATCCAGGTCATAAATCAAGGGATTATTCTACCCCTAACAGCCAAAGCTGTTTGTTTTCCTAAAAGACAAATGAGGGAATAAATAAATAAACAATGAAGTCAAATTCCCCTTGAGAGGGAATCCAAAACATTGATTTAAATAGGAAGAAGGAGGAAAATCTGTGAACCTGCAAACAACTTCTAAAAATCATCACTTAAGAGCCTGCAACTTCTAAAAGAATGAAATAAACACAGATGGATGGACAGCTTGGGATCCAATCAGAAGGAAAAGTGCTTTCAGAGTCCACTGTGGGAAAAATAAGGTGGAAAATGTGAAAGTGAGCTAAAAAAGCTGGTTTTGAAGGCAGGAGAGAGGCAAGGAGCAATGGAAGTGAGCAGAAGAGAGTAAAAGCAAGGGCTGAGCAGAGAGGTCAGTGAGGGCAGGATTGCTGTGTGTAGCAGAGCAGTTCACACAGTGCCAGGCAATGCTGTGGGATGTGTGATGCTGGGCAGAGGTTGGCCTTTGGGACTTAGCTGCTGCCCTTGGGGCTTGCAGGGTGCAGAGAAGCAGAACCTCTGCTGTTCTGCCACAGACCTTGGCTGAGGTCTTGTCAGCCAGAGAGATCTGCACTGTGCAGCCATCTCTCAAGACCATCTTTATTCTAATTCACCTGGACATGTTTGCTGTTCAATTGCTTTTTAGCTCAGCAGTGTCCTCTCTAATTCAGATTGATGGTCAGCCCAGTAAACTTCTATCATGTCTTGAAGTTACAATCTCTGCTGTGGGGTTTTTTTCTGTATAGAAGCTGCCAAACACTTGTGAGTTGACAGGAGAAATCAGATACCATTTGCTTCACTTGCTGTCCAATAACTGAAAGGTTTGATCCCCTTTCATTTTGTTTCCTGTCAGTGACAAATGAACAGTTTACCTCTTCTTAAATCTGATCCAAGCAACATCAGTTTCAGTAGGGATTTATTCTGATTTTTACACCAT
>JANHGL010009264.1:2540-25947 GCA_024611195.1 Ceyx melanurus | reverse complement strand
CATTAATAAGAAAATCCTGGAGCAATAATTAGCTGGCAGCAACCACCAGACACATTCCAGTCTCTGGACACCATTCTTCTCCCTCAGATCCATGCTTTGCTGCTCCTCCTCTTCCCCAGCCCCCCTTTGCCTATGGAACACTCAGCAGCTTTTCATAATCTCAGGAGAAGTCACAGACATTTCTAATCTGCTTCTCCTTCCTCTGGATCTGTTCTTTTGCTCCTTGCAAGTACCTCTTTACATTTGATGACTCTTTTCACTACAGAGGTCATCCATTTTCTTCTTTCCCCCCACTCCAAACATATTTATTGCTAGGCAGCTCACAGCCCTTTGGGTATACATTAATTTACCTAGGAACACTTCCCATTTCTCCTCTCTGTCCTTTACCTCTGTTGCCTCATTCCATTGATTTCAGTGAACACTTCTTGCATGTCTACACAAATTATCTCTGCTGAAATTCAGTGTCTTTATTTATTATTATTATTTTTTGGTGCTTTTTATGGCCCCTAATACTTACACCATTCATTCTCCTCCTTTCATCTATCATCAGTTTGTGTTACAGTAAGCTAATCATGAATTGCCTCCCTCTTACAATTCTTTCTGATCATTTACACACTGCACTGTGAACAGAAAAAACTTGAAGAAGATGCCTACAAAATGCTGGTTCTCTTGCACAGCAGTAGGGTTGGTTTGAAAATGTCTTTTTTAAGGGAAAGTGTTTTTTAAAAATTATGTGTTTTCATGTATTTAATATAAGATTTTATTTATTTTTTCTTAGAAAACTGAAATTGGGATAGTTTACACAAAAAAAAATCAATGTGCTATGGAAAGTATAAATGCAAAATCTCTCAATTGTAGAAAAAATAAATCCATTATCTGACCAATTCACTCTCCTCAAATGTAAATTAAACCATCCTTATGGTGAATGTTTTTAGTGATATTTTCAGCTTTTCAGGTTACATAAAAATAAATACCAGGGAAGATCCTATGGATCTTTTGTGTTAAATAAATGGGATTTTTTTGATCTACTTTCTAGCTCATGGTAACAATAACTATGACTCTTACAATTTTAGGCTAGACTCGATATTCTGCCTCATGTTGTAGAAATGCAATAATTGGGTGCAGGGTAGAAAATAACTTGCCCTGATAGCTAGAGATGAAACTCTTCACTGAATCTTTCAGGATGTTTGGGAAGCTCCACATACCATTGGATTTGTGTCCTCAAATCTGGATGAACTGTCAGGTGATAAGAAAAATGACTCTGTGGTGGATTCTGTTGCCCAGCTTGGTCTCTGGCCAGTGACTGGCAGCAGATCACTTATCCTCAGCAAATACTGGAGAGGCACAATGCTTCTAATGAACTCAATTGATTTGTGCTGGTGGGATTTTAGGTGATGTGGTGCTTTAGCTCCCTGGCTGTCCTTCCACTGACTGACGTGGTGTTGCTCTGTCCTGTCACATTGGATTGGAACTCAACCATCATGCCTCTCTGATGCCTATTTCCAGCCTACTGTTGTTTCTTGCACTTCTTAGCCATGAGCACATCTTGGTTGCATTTTCTCTGCTTCCTAGTTCCAGAGTTGCTCACTTTAGGTGTATTTTTGTCTGCCAGCTTTTGTGCAGATTCTCACTGCAGCTGTATTTTTCTTCTGTCTCTCTCTTTGCTTGTGCATGGACTCTCCTAAGGATACTATATATTCATTATGAGCTAGACTTGCCTGTACTGTAACTCTCAATTCTCCAAAGCCCAAATGTATGACTCAGGCTTCTGAAATAAGTGAGAGAGACCTAGGGCAAGGTACATAGAAAAAATAGCAGTGGGAATGATGAGAGATTATTAGATACATATATTTTTTTAATTAGAGATGGTCCCAAACCAAATCAGTCATTCCCAATGCACTGAAGTGTTGGGCAAGTTTGATATGAGATCTGAATATGAACTTTGCAGTTCAGCCTCACCTCTAATTTTAATATTTATACAATTTTCTATAACCTCACCTCTGAAGGTCAAAACTGATAGCCAGTTATCTAAGCAGCGTGGGTTTTTACAGCCAGCTTTTGTGGAGCACCAAACAGCTCCATGGTAAAGAAAGAAGATCACTGTGTTTTATCTACCTCACTAAACCAATGAGAGGTTTTAATATCAGCCTCATATTGGGCTAGACAGTCACACTGCCAGAGGCTTTGAAGAGGACACAGCACATACAGGGACCAGTACACACAGTTGTGACTTAGAAAAAGACATCATGAAACCCTTCTTTTCTTGCTTGTTCTGTCTGTTCTAGCAAAGAGAAAGTGGGGAAGGGGAGGGAAAAGTGCCTGTTCATTGTAAAATCTAAGAAACATAGAAAGATAATCTGGGTTTGGGCTATTCAGGCCAAAAGAGCTCCCTGCATTGAGCAGTGTGTCCCCTCACTGTTCTCATTGACAGGGATGTCATGCAGCATCTGAAATTGCTGGAAGTGCTGCAATAAAAAATGAATCAGGTAGCAGTTCTCATTTCTGCTGTATTTTGATCATGGCATCATATCAATCAGTCCCTGACAAGCTGCCTGTCTGCTGTTACTCACTGCTTCAGCACTTTCAGGTGTATCCAGGCTCCCTTGGAACGTGTCACATGGAAAGCCTTTTGAGGAACTTATTTGAAGATATGTTGTTTATTCTTCTGGGGCTGTCTGTGCTTAGGGACAAGCAGAGGAGGAGCCTGTGATCTGGAAGTCAGAAGGGTGTTAGGGGATTGTTCACCCACAATTGCTGCAGGCAGAATTTCTTCACTTGAAACTTTGAGGCATGATGTTGAGTTTGAAGAATGAAGGAGTGTGGTGGGAAAGCAGCTTCATCCTCAGAAGCTCAGCTGAACTGATTTGATTAGGAGACACTGCTTACAGCCTTTGGTGGTTTGTAGGTGACCTGAAGCTTGACTCAGGTAATCAGTATAGACCTGGCTGTGCCTCTGCTGCTTCTTCCTATGGATGAGCTGAACCTGCACCTCTCTCTGTTGGAAGCTATTGAGGAGATGAACATGCTGAAGAGTCTGAAGTGTTCAGTTTTCCTATCATAAAGGTAACCCAAGTGCTTTCAAAAGGCACTCTAATCTTCTCTGTGCCTTTCTGTCAGGAATTGCAGACAACTCTGCAACAGTATTATGCAGTTGGTATGAAACCCTGATGTACTTATTTGGTTAAAACACCTTTTGCAAGTGAGGGCTTCAGAACATGGACCATTAATTTTATGGAATAGCTCTGACATTTTATGGCTTGGTGATGGGGGTTCATTTTGCTTTCACTCTCCACATGCACTGTTTGTATTTGTGAAGTATTTGTGTGCACTGCTGCTTATTTGTGCACACACTGAAGCACACCCACGTGCACACATTTCACAGCAGCTGCAGGAGGGGATGTGTTCAGTAGCTTAAACAAAATATGGTACTTCAAGCAACATTTCTCCACTATACACAACTGCACCACCAACAGCAACAAAAGGATGGAAGACAGGCTTGTGATGTTTTCATATAAATAAAAAGGGCTTGAGTGCTATGGAGCAGTTTTGTAGGTAACACAGGAGAGTGCCTTTGTTGTTAATATAGGGCCAAACCAAGCCACTAGGTTTCTAGTTTTGTTTTGTTTTGTTCTTGTTTGTTTTGAGTTTTTGTTGTTGTTAGAAATTAATTGCAGAAAGCTTGAAGTAAGAATTTTTGAGCAAGCTCTGAGATATGTGAGGTCTTAATTACAGCAGCAACACTACTCAGAAATGAGTCCCCTACAATCATTGCATTGGCACCATTGTCATCCCAGTGTAAGAAATAGATGGCTGTTGTAAAAAAGACAATTCTCAACACATATATGCAATGAATCCAGCCAAATCTGCAACAAGTAATTACCTTTTTAACAGTCTGAATGAGGTGAGAAAATCTTAGCATCCCTAGACTCAAACTTTTATATTCTCACCCACAACTTACTCTCGAATTTTTCCCAAATAATAATAATGGATGGAAAGATTAAATATTCAAGTCACAACGATTCAATCAGAATAATTTATTTATGAGTCATTTTGCAAAACACTCAGTATATATTTCCCCATCTCTTTCCTTGCATGCACTTTGAGCCTTCTGGTATTGTAAACACTGCATGCATTATCATTTAGTGCAGAGGAATTTGCAGTGGCTTAATAAGGAAATTGGGAACCTCTTTCATTTTACCTCACTCAAAAAGCTACATGGCATTTAAAATGCTTGTTAATTATTTGTTGATGTGTGTGTACAGGGAGAATGTGTGACCATTGCAGAGGACCTGAATTTATCTAGACTATGCCTCTCTTGTGCTTTATTTTACGTTTATTGCAAAGAATATCCATATTAGGCCTCTCCAAACATCATCTGTCTTTTTGCCTGTCAAAAACCTCTCCTGATTGTCTGCCAATCTTTCCTTTGATGCCCTTGGGCGACAGGAACAAATAATGGTACAAAACCCCCTTTCTTTGATGCCTGAGCTAGTTCTACCCTCTCTAGGCCAAAGCCTAGCAGGCATCATAAATCCTTCAGAGTAGGCACTCCTGCTCTGCTGGCTCTGTGGATCACCTGCCTTCCATGGATGATGAGTGGGTTCTCTCTACCACTCTATCAATTGATTTACTTCCACTGCATCCACATTCACATCCTCAATTCCCCATGTGTCATAAACTTAAACAGACAGCTTTGGGCCTGACCTTGAACCTGTCATCCCAGTCTCCCCCTAATCGTTCAGTTCTGGATCAGAACCAAACTTCAGAAACAGGGAAGAGAAGGGGCTGTCTCCCAGGACTGGGCTGATGGACGTGGCCCTGGGAAGTGTGCTATAGGCAGTAGTTTCTGTCCTCAGCCACCCTCTGTTCCAAATCCCACTTGCCCTCTGGCTACAGCACAGCAACTTTCTATGGACCCAGTCAGAGAAGTGAATCATGGACTTGATCCAATGTAAAACCAAGCCAAAAAAAAGCCAAGCAAAAAGGGGAAGAGTATTTTTAAAACGGATAGGTCTCTTTGACTGGTTCCCTGCCAGCCTCTAAGAACATCTCTATAATATATATTTAACAGTATACAGAATGGGTGGTGCAGAGATGAGAATAAATGCACATAAAGTTGGAGAGGAGGCAGCACAGGATTTTCTTGCTCATGCTCTTATGAAAAACACCCTTGGAATCATGACCTTGCATAAAAAGAAATAAAATACAACCCTCTGCAAATGCCCTTAGAGAGGTGTCACAAAAAATGCAAAGGAGGAAGCCAAGTAAGGAGAAGAAATTGAGGCCTTTCTTCATCTTTTCCAATTCCAGTCTTCTAAGCTTATGGACTGGTTTCTGTATTTGGCCCATTGTTTAAGAATAATCAGCATCTTCTTCAAGTTCTACATTTAACTATAACTGTGACAACTTCAAGTTCAGAATCAAGAGATTCTGGGATACTTCTTTGCCTTTCTATTAAACAATAGTGCTTGTGGACAAGTCTTTTGAGATATTGAGGCTCGATCCAGATCTCATTTCCCAGCAGCACTAAACTGGCACATCCCCATTGATTGCTGCAGAGTTTTTCCATGTTTACCCCTGTGTGTGAGGGGCCAATCCATCCTTTGTGATTTTTACTGCTGCCATATATTAATGTGTGCTGTATCTAGCTTGTCATTTTCTTTATCCTTTGCTCTCTGAGTTTATGAGTTAGATCTCTGCATAAAATGTCATCGTATAACACTGTGCTTTAAAAAGCCTGTTACTTATTAAAAGTGTGCATTTACGCTGCTGGGGACATTTTATTTTCCCACCAGGAAAATGAAAATGTCATTGAGGTCTAACCAAACCCCTGAGGTTTTCAGACAGAAGAAAATTGTTTTTAGGATTCCCTGCAGGACCTGTTAGCCTTTGTGCACATAGCATATGTCTGAAATACAATCCCCCCCTCACTTATCCCCCCCTCTCTTCCTAAAGAAGCAATGACATGATATTGCACATTAAGGTTCCCAGCTCCTCTGTATTACTTTGCTTCTTGAAAGATGTGACACTGGAGCTGTGTAATTATCCTGGCAGGAGTCATCACTACATTTTGTAGCTGCTGCTTGGAGAGCAAGATTGCAACTCCAGGTGCAGCCCTGAGCAATGCTGCTGAATAAAAAGCTCCCATCCACTGTCCTTTTCCTACAGTACCTCAGAGGCCCAGTGGGGAAACATGCCAGGATTTCCCCACTTTGTCCTGTTTAGGTCACTCCTGGTTCTCTGCAGCAGCTGTGTGATGTGCAGACCCCTCCAGGACTCTGCCACTGACTCTTCCATCTGTGTAGGCCTGGAGTTGCCTTCCTTTCAAGCTTGGCTTCTCCCACCATCCACAGCATTAACCTTCAAGCCTCTTCTCCTGGGCTTCCACGCTCCAAGTTCTGCACTCAGCTGAGAGGAAGGAGCATCTGACCCTCCAGCACTGAACTCTGGTTATATTCAGATGCTCTGAAAGCAGAGGGTGATAGAGGGGAGACTGTCAGCTTCACCATGTGATGCTCTGAACTTGAACACCACCTTTGCTCCAGCTAAAATGCCAACATACAAGTGAGGCTTTCAAAAGCCACAGTAAGAGTTGTGGAACTTGCAGTAGCTGAAATAGAGAGCTCTTCAGCACCTTCACTGGCTTGAAGCAGAAGACCTGACTTTCAGAGGAAAGCCCATTAATTGGTTTAGCTTGGCTTCATTTTAGCAGTGCTAGATCTCTTGGCAGCACAAAGGTGCTCGTATTTGTGAACCAAAGAGGGAGAAGTTCTGCTGTAGTCCTTGCCCAGTCACTGAGAGCTGTTTCAAGCTGTTTCAAAAACAATAATGAAATATAAGACAGAATTACTGTGCCTGCATTGGGGCTTCCATTTCCACACTGGAGTCAGTGCAGAGTGAATTACAGAGTGGTTCCTTTGAGAACCTCTTCTGTCAATGCTGGCAGCTTTCTAAAGGCTAGAATTGGAATGGAGCAGTGACTCACAGGCATCTTCCTTTTCCTTCTGAGAACCTATCCCATAATAAGTATTAATTTAAAAAGTAAAAAGATGAGGAAGGTCACCTGAGTTAGAGTTAGTAGGAGTTCTGGACTGAACATTTTTTTTTTTTTAATGTAAAATGCATTTTTTATATAGTTAATTCTCCATGGAAAACTTTGGTTCTGCTTCGTATTTCGTGATTTAATTCAATGAATTATCTACACATGCTTTACAATTTTTCATTGTGTGGGTGTGCAGAAACTGCAAAAGTTCTACAGAAGGATGAAATAGTGGTTTAAAAAATTGTTCCTGATGACATTTCCCACAGAAATTCATGCTATTTTTGAGTAATTTTTACCTGTGTGTTTTGTACATTTTATATATATCTAGCAGCAGTTGTATTTGAAAATTAAATATTTTTTCCTTAATATGGAAGTGAATCTAAATTGGTGTTTCAATGTAAGTTATCAATCTCATTCACCAGAGCAGTTAATGAGATGTTTTCTAACAAAAGTGAAAATGTGAGTTTGTTGAGTCCACTTTGGCTTTCAAGGGTCTTGCCAAACCTGAGGCAGGTTTCCTGCAGACCTGCTTGAAACCCAAGGATGCAGAGCACCTTGGAGCAAGCAGACAGACACAGGTCTCTGGGCTCTTGCAGATGGAATCAGGACTTAGGAAGCCCTGGAAACCTGGATAAAGCCAGAATTTCAAATGACTGGATTTACCCTGAGAAGAGCATTAATTCCCTGAGCAGCTGCAGACCTTGCAGTACATATATGCCTGTTTCCTGGAGAAATATTTCCAAATGCATTTATCTTTATTCCAAATTAAGTTAAATACTAATTCTAGTAAGAATAACAAACCCCTGAGAAACGTGAATATTTCCCTTTGTGGCTTCTTTATTGAGATTAATTCTGGCTAACACCATTGCTTACATCATGCAACTGCATTGCAAAGCTGGAGGAACAGAATAAAGACTCAAACTTTTCCTTTCTCTCTAATTCATTAGCAGATACAGTGAGCATTCATATTTATCAAATAATTCTGTGCTTCCTGCTGCCCCCAGGATCAAGCAAAGACTGACTTCAGTAGACAGAGTCACTTGTGAAACAGAAAAGGCACATGAAATCATTTGCAATTAGCAATGAGCAGTATAGTTGTCCTGATCTTCCAAAGATCCATTTGATTTTAGGAACATCTAATGTTTTTATCACCTTCCTTTCCTTTCAAGTTTCTTACCTGAAGACACAGAATTAGCTGAGCTTTCAGAATTCTTCTGAGTTAGCAGCAGTGAAGAGTCCTCCCTGGCAATTTGTCCTCTCTAAGTGCCAGGTTAGAGACCACTACTAAGAGGAATTAAAAGATGAGATGAGAGCTTTTTTGGATGCATCTGAAATATGAAGAATGTAAGCAGTCAGTGGAAGTGATTAAAGCAATGTTTGGAACATGGAAGGGGAACTGTGAGCAGCTGAAGGAGCATCTTGAAGCAGAAACCCATTCCAGACAGAGAGAAATAAACCCATTTAAATTACACAGAGATTTGTGGGATTGTACACAGAAACTGTTCAAAACCATCTGTCAAAACCAACTAAAGCAACAAATACTTTGACTTCTGCAGACAACTGAAGTTTTATTGGAGTTACAAGGTGCAGGTCTTGCCCAGTGTGATACAAGAGAAGAAGACAGGAAAATGAGAGAAGCTAATTTATAGACAATCTGTGAGCTTTACAGCTTGGAAACAACAGCAAGATGTCAGGGAATATGACATGGAAATTTGACATGAGATGTCACATTCAGTAAGAAAAACTGATACTAATTAAAAAACATGCACAGAATTTAGCTGGTGTGTTCAGGTTTTCATTCTGTGTTTAATCCAGCATATGTTTTCACTAAGGGAGTTTGACTCTTGGCAGTTCCAACTGGTGTCCAGTGCCTCTGTCCTGAGGCCTACAGCAGTGTCCATATGTCCCTAATGCCCTTTTCACTGCCCTTAGGATCATGGCTGATTTTGATCTGTAAATAAGGTTAAAAAAGGATAATTTGAAATGGGAATGGAACTTGCAAATGGAATTTGAGAAACGAACAACGAGGGAGACTTCAGTGGCATCTAACCTCTGAAAGGAGTCTCAGCTAACCATGCAGCAGAACACCTTCATTTGGCACAGAGAGGATGGGCAAATTACCTACTTGGGCTGTCAGAGCAATTAAAAACATTAACAAAGGAAGATAAGGATACTGGGAAATTCATTTTGAGCTGGTTGAACTAGATACACAGAGGATTTTTTTAGCATATTGAAGAAAATACTAAACTTTCACTAAGACTATTACATCTGCAGCTAATAAAGTAGTTATTATTAATACATTAAAAGTAAAAGTGTCCAATAAATATTTCTGTTCAGTATCTGGAAGGTGGAGGATGTACTTTTGGCGGGTGAAAATAATAAAACAACTCCTAGACTACTAGTAATTAAGATCTTTAAAGTAAAACAAACCTTATCTACAAGGAAAATATTTTTTAAAAGAGCAAGTACAGATTAATTTACTCAGGAATCTCAGGAGGTTTTGTTGAGAAAATCTTTGGCTAGCCATTAACTTTGATCCCTGGAGAAAAGCCAAAAGCCTGGAAGGGAATGTAACTGATGTGAGTGGCTGTGGACTGTTAGTCTAACAGTAATCCTATGTAAAATAATGCAAAGCTGATACAGTATTCAATTAAAAAACAATTAAGGTCCAGGAATATAATCAATACCAAAGTTATTTTATGGAAAATAAATCTTCTCAAACAATTTCTTTTCTCTGAAGACTTTAAAAGTTTGAGGAGTAATTGAAAAGATGAACTACTCTGAAACTTTTCCTGAGACATCTGATTAAGTACTGCAAAGTATATTGAAAAAAAGAGTGGCACTATATAATGTGAAAAGGGCACATGTTGAATCGATTAAGAATTGGCTAATTGAATTGTCTCACTGCTGAATATAGCAGGAGGCCCAGTGCTGCTCACTAATTTTGTCAGTAAGTTGTGTATAATATTACTGATGCTCAAACTGAGCCCTGAGATGAGTGGTGGTAGAATTACGAGTGCTGGTAAAGATGGAGTAGATAAAATGCACTTTAATAAACACAGATTCACAGTTTCACACCTTGTTGCCATAACTGGAAGCCATGAAGAGTGTGTGGAAAGATACCTGGGAGGAATCCTTCCATTTCCAACATGATACTGAACCAAAAATGAAGGTACAACATGATTTGGAATTTATGAACTGGGAAGCAGTAGCTATAAGGAGGTGGTTTTTAGGTTTATGTATCAGACCAAAAGGCTGATAAATTACAATGTCTACTTCTGGTCGTATTTTGGGTAGGTTGTTGTAAAACTGGAGCATACATGGATATGGGAAATAATAAAGGGAAAATAAATAAGGGAAAATAAAGAAAGAGCTCTGTGGCCCTCAAGTTATGACCTGTTTCAGAGTACAACCTTTCTACAGCAGATGCCCAGCTTCAATCAGAATGGGTGAATAAAGAGGCAGGATGCTAACTGGAAGGTGTAAAGTACCTTGGGTATTGTGACTGGCTGCAGAAACTTGTTTTCTTAACATTAAACTTGTAAAATCCTGAAGTACAGACCTGCACTGTTTCCCTAGACAGACAGTGGGGAGATTCTAGTTCCTTTTGAAGATGACTTGTCTATTTGACCCAGCATTTTAGGGTAGGTTTGTCTCATGCCCTTTGTATACTCCATGGCTCACGAAGAGCCTGGGGAACTAGATACTGAACTTTCAGAAGCCTGAATTTAAATAGAAAAGAAAATATCACCTGTAATTCTTCCAAGTGTAAGAAAGTGTAACCCCACAGCCCATCAATTCTGACGGATTTATGTCAAAACTGGATGAGGAATCCTGGATCTGCATTAATTCTTCATGCACTTGTAACCCTGGCTGAGACCACAGGCATGTTTGCTAAAGAAAAAAGATGTTTTTCATGTGGATGTGCAGTTTTTGGATGGGTGAATGTCCAGCTGATTCTGTGTTGGAGAGGAGGGAACTTCCAATATTCATCTATGCAGTCGTGTGCTTAACAACTCTCTTTTTTCACTCACATTCTTCAAACTCTACAGTGCCAGGGAGGTTTTTTTCAGGATTCTCAAATGCCAGGCATTATCCTGTGCTGCCATAAAATGCCTTTGCCATCTGTGAGTGAATAAGTCATACTGAAGTTTACTTCCCCAAAATGTGCCTGCTGGTTACTTTTGTACAGTAGCAATACACTCTGAAATTATGCCAGTTTATTTTAATTACTGCAGCTTATTATTCAGACCACTCTCTGAAGGAAGGCAATTATCTGTAGACACAAATGCAATATTGTAGGAGATGAGCCTTCTGTGATTAGAACAGTAAGAACAATATTAATCATATTATGAGATATTACAATTTCTACTTCCTTGGACCAGGAGGAGCAAGAGACACACAATTAAATTTATTACTGTGTAAATATGTCATGTTTATTCAGCCACTAGATAGGAAATCTCTCTGTTTTTAATCATCCTAGATTGAAATGCATAATTTTTTTCCTGAAATACATTTTTTTTTTTTTCTTAACACCAATCTGAAATTGTTGGGAGGCTGCTCTCCTGGCAGGTATCAAAGCAACTTCATTGGAGCTACCTCTACATCCATTTCTTTGCTGTGAGAGTTGTATGGACCTTTTCTTCTGAGAAAAGAAAAATGTATGGTTATGAGGGATTTTTCTACACCTTTTTAATAAAACAATGCAATTCACTGTTATTTATGAATATGTCCTATTGAGTATGGAACAAATCCTTCCTTTTCAGAAAGAGATGAAGCTTCTGAGTGTTCCCTGACTGCTTCAGATCTGTGTATTTCAATAATATTTATTGATGACTCAGTGGGCTGGAGAGAATTCCTGGAAAAGAGAAAGAAAAAAATTAAAATTTGAGATCTAAGGAAATCCTTTTGGGTCTGCAGGTGCAGATGTGCTCCTTAATAGATAGCTCCTGTAGGAACAGGATTGTGATTTTGCCATTTAATACGTCCAAATGTGCCAAATATGCATTAAAAATTTACAGCATGTATTACTTCCTTATAAGTCAAAATAGTATTTCACCACCACCACCCCAGGCAATGAAACACATCAGATATTATCCTCCATTTCTCCAGCCTGATATGAAATCATGTTTAGATATCAAGGGGTCTTATTTTTTCTTCCTGATAAAGTGCATCTTATATGTAATGTGGTACAGAAATAAACAAGAAAATTTGATACAAGAATACAAAAGTTTTTTATGCCATATCTGATGTTGCAAAGTGTAGGGTTTTGACCTGGTCATGTCATTTACACCATCATAAAATTTATTAGAATGGGTACCAGTATTTACAACTAGTTTTGCAAGTGTAATTTCTATCCCACATTGCTCTGCATCTGGGGAATCTGATACAGCATAGTAAATGTGGGTTGCTCATGTATCTGTAGAACAAAAACCACATGCCCACATCAATGATACTTCTTCTCAAATATTTGCTCGAAGTTAACCAGACTGTAGGAACAATATGAGACTAAAAACCTATCAGAGATAAATCAGAGATCTTTAGAGATGTGTTTTGGTTTATTACCATGGATACATGACTGACATTACTGATAATGTCCATTTCATCTTTGCTACCTCCTTTATTTTTTTTTTACTATTCTTTTATTTGGCAGGGGGAAGCCATGTTGCTTTTATGTAGTAATGCTGATGCAAAGTAACATTTTATTCCTTTATAATGTGCTCAGGTAATTAGGGGGTTACATTAGACTACTGTGAGTTCTTGTAGTCTTCTGTGCTTATGATCAACCTTAGCAAAAAGAAAATTGTGCTTGCAGATGAAACAGCATCTAACAGAAACCAATGAAAAGGAGAGAGAAAGCAATTGAACTGACTAATTAAGAGTCCAATCTGTGTGATGATGGGACAATACTTAGCTCAGAACCACTTAGCCTTTCTGTTTTTGTCCACTTAAGACTCCATTATACTATATTCAGCATAGAATTATATACTCTGGAGAATGTACTCGGTTGAAGTACCCTCATTTCTTATACCTTCAAGGTACATGGCCCTCATTATACCCCTAGAGTATGTAATTATCTTGTAACAGCTATACACCTTGGTGCATTTTATGGGCTCCTTAAAATGTTATATTTATTATTTTCTTCTAAAGCTGCAGGCTGCCAGAAAGTTGGTAACGGCACAATTGAGGTGTCTGCTCACCAAGCTAAAGGTGGAACTTATGTGGAGAGCTTCCTCCAGCTGGGAATATTTTAAATGAGAATCCAATCTCCTGTCTCAGGGAAGGGGTTAATATGGAGCCTAATGGGAGGATATAATATCTAATTATATTATTATATCTTAGAATATCTTGGGGCAGAGGGGTGTTGATCAAGCACTTGCAGGTTTTGGTTGCCTTTGCTTATGAAAAAGATCAGTAGTTGTATGTGGGAAGTCTGTAGTTGAACTTCACCCTACAGAAAAAGGTGTTCTTCAAGCATTCATGTCCAAAATTCTAATCTTGATGTAGTCTCCTTTACAGCTATATTTTTTTTCTGAATAAAAAGCAGATCCTGTTCCTGTGGCTTAAATGCTTTGCTGGGCAGTAATATGGAATGCTCTGTCAGACAATTAAAAAAAATACCACATGCCACAATAACAGAAAAACAGCAGTGATTTCCATCATTTAGCTTTCCTCTATGGGAAAAAAAAACATTTTTATCTGACCTTAGAAGAATTTTCTCAGACAAAAGATCCATCTGTGACAGGTAAAAGTGAAACTTCCGAAGACAAAATAGTAGAGCAAACACTTGTCAGAATATTCTCCTGCTGCCCAAGAATGTTCATCTAAGCTGTGTTTGATACCTTTCAGGAGATTTCAGCTCCATGAATGTGGTCAATCACCACTTAAACCCCTTAAAAACTGTTTATTTACCTAAACTCAGTATAAGGAGGGTCACAGCTTGTCTGTGCTCTGAATAAAGAAACACTTGGGCTTTCTTAGTTTGCTTTGCACCTGGTATTCAGGCTTCATTTGATATTCTTTAGCTCTTTGCTGGCAGAAACAGTGAAAATATGTCTCTGTTTGCCCTCTCCAGTTGTGATTTGTGGCCCTCTATCACTTTTCTACTGCATAGCTCTTTTTTAGGCTGACAGGTGGAGTGTTGACCATTCTTGGCTCCTCTTTCTGTGTCTCCACAGTGCTGCCAAATCTTCCAGGGATGGCAGACCAAGCTTGCCCATTGTAAGTGGGAGTTTTAAAGTGTCTTCATGCTGCTGTGTTCTGTTCTTTTTGCTTTTGATGATACTTGCTTTTTGATCACTGCTGAGCACTGACATGATATTTTCATCCTTATCTGTTACAACACCAGGATCTCACTTCTAAGTAAGAACTAACAGCTCAGAGAGACATTTTTATATGTAAAGATTTATGTCCTTAAGTGCGTCACTTTACATTTATCTCGACTGAATTACATCTGCCATTTTATTTCTTAATTATCCAGTCTCATTAGATCCTTCTCCTTTTTTCACCATCATCCCTCATCTTACTCTGAATATTTCTGAATGATGAGCAAACCTTTATCATCTCATGGATGCCTCTCTTTCCCAAATCATTGATGGATGTTTTAGATGGAACAGACCTCTGCAAAATGCTGCCAGTGACACCCTTTTCCTTTGCACCTGGTGCTGGGGTTATATTAATTTTCTTTTTTTTTTTCCCTCTGGTTGGTTGGTTTGTTTGTTTTTCTGTTCTGAGCTGGGAAACTGAAAAACTTCAGCCATTCACAGCAGAGTTTGAGCAATTCAATACTTGTACCACACTAAATACAGAGGTTTCACAGTGGATTGAATGGAGTTATGCCAGATTTACATCAGGAGGGTATAGAAGGAATGGGATTTGATCTCCCACAATGGTTTTCATGCCATTTGGAGATTCTAGCTGCTGAACAGAGGTATCCAATAGAGGTTTGTTTTCTCTGTATTCATGTGTTGCTCTTACCAGGTCAGTCACAATTGGTTTTGCTGTTAAACTAGTTGCTGATTGTGAATTAGCAAACTAAAGACATTTACAAGCAATGGTAGAAAGTAAACTCCTTCAGGTGTTATTCAGTGCTTCTAACTTATTTTTAAGCAATTCTCCTAATTCCTTTTTTTTCTTGCCTTTTGATGTATTGATTTTGTGTTGGATGGTGATTAACAAATGCAAACACCGGACAGAATTTTAAAAATCAGAAACTAACAACATCTAAAGAAATCAATCAATCCTAAAAACTACAGAAAGGAGCCACCAGGGTGCTCGTGTGAAGCCCTTGCTCATGCAAAGCAAAGAGCAGGGGATCCAAGCCAGAGCTGTTCCCTCTGCCATGGATAAAGTTGGATGCTTTGCCCAGTCCCTCACTGCCACCTTCTTTTTCACTTTGTCTTGCTGTTTTGTTTCTTATCGTCCTGTCACAATACTTTTGGTTTAGTTTCTATTTCATCTGTCATGTATGTTGGTATTTTCTTCCCTGGAATTTCCACTCTGAATGTCTATGGATGTTTGCCTTTGCCTTTCCCTCATCTCATTACCTGCGTTTGGGCAAAGTGAAGCCTGTGCTGATCCCTGCTCATTTTTCTCACCTGCCTCTTTCCCTTTCTGTAATTTCCCCTTTCTCAATCATGTTTGCAAAACATCTCCATTCAGTTGGATCCACAGACATTAATTAATGTCCTGTTTGTTTCTTCTTCAAGACCATTAATAAAGCTGGTGAGCAAAAGCAGGCCCAACGCCCATCCCTTTCTTCCTGCTGAATCCAGCACCTCATCCTAATGCAGGATTATTTATTCTTACCTCCTCTTTATGATCCTTTAGCCAGTTCTCTGTCAGCATCATATTGTTCCTTTTTGAGCCATGGTATATGAATGATTGTGGTTCAAATTTCCAACAATTCCTAGAAGGAAATAAAACAAAAGCTAATAAAAATGTCCATAAACACTGTTATTGCTTGGTTTATTGCAGGTTTGGGTAAGTCTTATGAAGTAAGTTTATTATCCCTTTTTTTTCTGAGTAGTCTTCTATATTGAGGCCTCCATCTCCAGAACTGTTGCACTGGATTTGTTGCCCTGTAATGGTGAAACTGGTACAAATAAGCAGAACTACTTCTGTCAAACACAAAGCAAACCCACGTCAAGAGCCAAAAGCACAGCTGGTATTTTTTTTAACTACTGAAATTAATAATCATAAGTCATTATTTTTACATCAAGGAAATTAAACATTGAAATGACCCAGTATTGTATTTGGAAGATTTTTATTTGTCTTTTTTTCAGGACTAGGTGTCTGGTATGAATATATTTTCTTAACAGCTCAGACAAAAACTAGCAAGTGTGTAAGGATCTTTGGTTTGTACTCTGCAGGAGGTCAGTCAAGACTAACATTTGTGATTACTTTTCACCTTGAAAATTGGTTAATTTATGTTGATACCAACTAATGTTCCTATTAAAAAAAACCTTCATAAATTAAATATATGCATATAATGAATATACTAATTTCTGTTACATTTCAGGATTGTTTTTCCAAGATTATTTAGCTCAAAAGCAGTAGAATATATAAGCCCAAGTGGGGAATAATATCAAATAGTGCTTTCCTTGCTAACTTCACTCAGGCTTGGAGAATGAATTTTTAAAACATTGCTTCAACCATTGCATGTTTATTGAAGCAGAATCAAATGTGGGGACCATTTCAGATTTATCCACAACTGCAAGCACTAAAGAGTCATTCTCTGTGAGTGACAGAGGTGTTCTCTGGGTGGATTTCAATGGACATTTCTTACACTTTTAGTCCCAGGATTACAAAAGTAGAGCTTGCTTTTTACTTATCACCTCTTATCAGTGCAGCTCTACCACAGTACCCCACAGTGGGGTAGAATAGTCTTTACACTAGGAAAAAATAACATAGGAAGTAGGAGTGGTTTGCTGGGGCTGGTGGAGCTGTGGGAATACCTCACTACCATGGGTTAACCTCTGCTAGGTGCAGTTTACTAAACCACAACAAATGGAGAAGAAAGCAGCAATACTAATGAAATGATGGACTAAGGGAGTAATAGAAGCCAAAGAGGCTCCACCTGTGGCCCAGCTGATTGGGCAGCAGCTGCTGCTGCTAATTAGCCCCAACTACACCCAGCACAGCCACTCTGTGGCCAATATAAACTGCAGGTCAGAGGGAGGACAAGGGCATTTTTTTGCTCTAGTTTCTTAGAAGCACAGCCAGGCCCAGCAGGAGTATGGTTGTGACCAACCCTGATCACTACACAGGTCTGTTGGCTTTTTTTTCTGTTGTTGTTGTTATTATTTTTGCATTTAATTAAGAGTGTGTGTCTATGCTCAGAGTATGGGAAGGGTTGCTTTGAAACCATCAAGTTTTTTCTCCCCAGCTTTGCAGCATCTCAGTAAAACTGGGGGTGGGTTTCTTTTTCACTTTTTTTTTTTAATTCTTGTAATGTAGGATGAAAAATGATGAGGTAATTTGTCAGCCTTTATGCAACTGGCAGATGGTTTATATTAATAACATAAGAACATATTGTTCCTAATGCCTGCTTAAAAGAAGAAAAGTTATATTGGGCCTGCATTCAGCAAAGTGCTAAGGCACGTGTCTGTGTTTATTCCTCTTTAGAAAGTGGTTATGTACATATCCAACTTAATTGAAATGGACATTTTAATTGGCTTTCTTCTGATCTGAGACATTGGCAGCACATGAGAAAGTTGATTTACTTTTGAAAGTTTTTTGCTTTGAATTGTTTAATGATATTCTGTGACCCAGCATGACCAAGTACTAGTCACACCTTTCCTAGGGTAACAGCAGTGCTGTGTTGATATTTGGGTAAATTAAAGATTATCAAGAGCCAGCACTTTTTAGGATGTGGATTTTTTTTTTTAATTTGATGAACTGTGATTTAAAAAATATATAAGATAACTAGGTAGGATGGGTATCTAATATATTTTGATTCTAACTCAGTACAGATCATTTCAGTGTGGTTTATTATGCATAGTGTCTGTACAGAGGCTGTGTGTCCATGCTGTACCTCCACTCCTCACATTAAGAAGAGGGTTGCAAGGGTTTGGGAAATCTTAAATCCAGAATAGAGATTTTAATGCACAGATAATGAATTATCCTGTAGTTATGAGAAAGCTACTGACATGCCAGACAACCTGCTATTTTCTGAAAGTATTGTTACTTTCACCTATACATATCAATACCTCCAAGATGCCTGTGACATGCCTTGAAAGTCTATTGCTGCTGCAAGCTCTCACCTCTGCTGTTTAGAGGGACTCTGAAGTCTGCAGATAATGAAAATGTTTCTTGCTCTCTTGCCAAGCATCTACAGAACACATCTCCTCCTCTTCCAGGGCCTTGTTCCAAACAGAGCAAGCAAGGTTGCTTCTTTTATCTAAAAATCATGCTGCTAACAGAGAAAGTAGAAAGGGAGTATTTCTGACTAGATTGTTTTTTCTTTAGCTCTCCTTCCACCTGCGCAACAGCTTTTCTCAGGTTTGAACAAGTTGCACTAAAATGAAAACTGATTTATTTAAAAACCTGTTACATCTCAACAACTCTGGTCTGGCCACAAATCATAGGGAACTGAGGAGAGGTGAGGAGCTTTATTTCCTGGGAAATGTTCTGGGTAGAAAGCATTGCTTCTATTGAGAGATGACAATTAAGCAACAATAAATTACCACAGACATAAGCAAGGGAGTTGCTCTCTGTTTCCCCTTGTATTTATTTTTTTTCCCAGAAGAGAGGGATTAAACTGTAGCAACAGGCCACTTTTAGAGGATTAACAACCTGTAGCTGTGGCCAATCTGTCTGTTCCCAGGTTCTCTCTGCATCTTGTTCAGCTCTGTAATTCTGCCTAGCAAAAGGGAGTGAAACAAGGAAAAAGAGAAAACACTATTGCTCTGGTTCTTCAAATTCTTCTGCATGGATTTTCTTGTTATTTATGCACAGTGTTGGAACATGGAAAGACTTTGTCATGCACTGCACTGACATTTATCAAGCACTGTCTTTTGGGTCTAATCAAAGATCTGTTGTGGTTACCTTAACTGAGAAGTTCAAGTACTGAAGTGCAAGCTGATTTTTAGAAATGTAGGGTTTTGATTTGTATTTTTTGCTCTAAATGACACAGTTTTAGTTGAAACAAAGTCAGGAAGCTGAAAGCTGTGTTTTCATTTCTCCTGCTTTTAGGAGACAGCTGAACTTTTCCAGGTGGGATCTGTGGAGGATATATTGATCAGGGAGAGGGGAAACCACTGATGGATTTACTAGCATCTTATTACCAAAACAAACAACTGGTGTCTTGATATATAATTCCATAGGTTGACTGATAGAACATAGAAGGGGAAACACTGTCAGGGCTGAAATATAGTCACCTGTGACTTAGCAAGGCCAAAATTTCACTCCAGCAGGGGCTTCAGTCAGTGTCCTAGCTTAGCTCTTCAGAGGCTTCTATATTTGCTGCTCTCCAATGTGCAGTCCTTGTACAGCTTCAATCATTCCCTTCCTTGGCTGTGGCAGGATGCTAAATGCTCACAGGTGCTGTGAAAAGCTTAACACTTGCTCAGACATAAGGTGGCAAAAGAGCTGTTGGGCCTTAAAGATTCTGAAGCAGCTGCTGTGAATCTGGAAAAGTTCCTCCAGGTAAAAGCACATCCAATCTCTTGCCTTATTTCTGAGCTTCCCCAGTCGACTGGGACTAATTAAAATAACCAGGCTATAAAATGGCAGCCAAAAGCATTTCCTGGCTCTTCTGGGGAGCTGGTTTGCTGAGGTGGGTTTTGATGTGGTATGAGCAGGGAGAGAAATGGAGCATGTTAATGTTCCTGGCCAGGGAGAAGGGGAAGCTGTGGAATTCAGTGTTCTGCTAGAAACTTGCCCTCTTAATGAGGTGATCATAAAATGCCAATTCCTCCAAGGTAGCACATATTTTTATGTAGTGTCTTTATTTTTATATGAGGTAGGGATAGCTATTTTTCCACTTTGTCTGACAGCAGGCTGACCAAATACTACTCAAAGGAGTATTGTGGCTTCTCTCTGCTTTCCTCTTTCCTTTGGCTGTGCAGTTCTCAATTAGCTTTTAAGTTGCATTATAGATCTGCTAACAGTTGTGCAGTTAAATCATTAATTACCTCTCAGTCAGTTGGGAACTCAATTTCACTTTGGGTTGCAGTTTGTGCTCCACAGTAGATTATTTAGCTAATCCATAAACATCTTCAGACAGTATAATTTAAAGAAGTTAATGATGAGGAAGTTTAGACTATTTTACCACACAATACTTCTTAGTTAGACACGTGAATAAAGTGTTTGAGGGAGATTTTTGGAGTTATGCAAATATTAGGCCTGTCATGTAAGCAAATGGAATGAAAAATTATGTGAGGTTTTAGGTGTGTGTTTTTTCCAAGGAGTATGAAAACTATTATTATTATCATTATTTTCTGTCTCATGTTAAAGGAGGAATAGGTATTCAGCAGAAAAAAACTGGTCTGGGAGCCAAAACACCCGAGATGGTTTCTAGCTCTGTTCCTGAGCTGTGTTCTAAGTAAGCCTCTGTGCTTCTGAGTTCTAGTTTATTTTTCACCCTTTGTCTTGTCTATTTAAATGAGAACAGCACAATCTGTTTCTGTTGCCTGTTTACTCCTGCCATGGTACAGTCCTAATTTCAATTTGCATTCTAAGGCAATACTGTGTTGCTACTGATAAATACAACCTAAAATGCAGCAAAGCTTCTAGGTGTATTGTGGGTTTTATCTTGGGAAGGAGGTGGAGGCAGAGGTTTCTCCTGCAAGCTTTTCAAAGGCTGTTGATTTCCTAATTAATCTAATTCCTCTAGTGTGTTTCAGGGCTGCCTTAGTGCAAACATTATTAGTTTCAGAGTATGGAGGCTTGGACTTGTTTCTCCAGACAGGAGAGCAAAGCTTTCTAGAGAGGGTGTTATCACCTTCTCTAAATGGTAAGAATACCAGCAGAGAGAGGAGATTTATTTTTTTAATACTGCCCAGTGGCCATTCAGCAGGGACCAGGAATTCCAAGAGGAAAATTTGGGAGCTGGAATCAAAGGGTGTTTTCTAACATAAATTTTAAAAAGAAACATCCATGAGGTAACTACTTGGAGAACTGCTAAGGCACTTCTGCTGGAGGTGTAAAGCATTTAAAATCCAAGCTGTCATTTTGCCACATGTTTTTGTGCAGGGACAGTCTTGACTTTCCCTTCCAAACAGACTGAAACCCAAATTGTGAACAGGCCTCCAACCTATTTTGCTGTGCTGGTGACAGCAATGTTGTCATGGAGCAACTGTTTTTCTGATCAGCTATGAAATTGGAGAGGAGTTAAATTAGTGTGTGAAAATCTGAGTTGAATTGAAGTGAATGGAAATGTTCTCTCCCATCCAGGAGGAGATGGGTGAGGGCATGGCAGGCTCAGCCCCTCTAATCCAAAAGGATAATGAAGATTTTGCACCTGGGCTGAGAACCAGAAGGGTAGGCTGAGTTATGCTGAGCTGTTGTAGACCATTACTGCCCATTTATGCATCTGAGATCAAGCTGAACGGTGAGCATCACTGAATTTGAAATAAAATATGATGTGAAAGTGAGTAACACAGACACTAAACAGAGGACTTTGGTCCCTCTGATGCACTTGGGTTTGTACTTGACTCCCTCCTGTTCACTGGGACAGCAATCTGACAAAAACTGTGTGATTCTCAGCGTTTTGGTGGTGTCAGCCCTGCAGTGTATGGGATTTGTTTTCTTTTCCCTTCTGTTTGTAAATACTTGCTTCCTTTCTCCCCTTTTTAGGAAAGGATTTGTACTTTTTAAATTCAAAATTTAGTCAATTCTTAATAGACAATCAACTCCAGGAGAACCAATTTTTTCCTGACCCTGGAAGGGGTGATACCTGCCAAATTACCTGTCCAAATATTATCTTTATCCCTCAGTCAAAATGCAGTTTGTGTTTTTCTGAAGCTCCCAAGGAACTGGGATTGCCCCCAGCTTCCTGAAGCCCTCATAACAGGTGAGTGGAGCACAACTGACTCAGTTGCAAAGGCAGGTTTCTATTCCACATGCCACAGATTGTAAAGCTGCTGGCTTTGCTTTCCCTCTCCCCCCCACCTCAAGGTAGGGAGGTAACAGAAATTTTGATTTAAAAGAAAAACTCAAGAGGGTAAATTCAGTCTCTGCTGGATCTCTTAAGTCATTCTTTCCCAAGGAGGATTTTCTCTCTGAATTGTTCCCTCTCGTTGATGAAGAGTATCTGTAGATTTTGGCTCTCCTACAAGTACAACCATGAATAATGCATGGTGACTAGAAAAGAAGGGACAGCAAATAACAACAGGAAACAAATACCCCACTTTGCAGGACAAATTTCCAGGTGCACAATAATTCCTTCTAAAAAAATCTGTGAACCTCATGGGAATCTCATATATTTTCATGAACACCTGCAAGCAATAAATATCCTGATGCTGCATATTGCAGTGGAATTCACTGCCTTCATTTGGGCTGGGGAGGGAGAAATCATATTCATACATTTCATCTATCTCCTGTGTCAAGCTACTCTGCTCTGCTTCATGCTTCTGCAATTCAATGTAAATAGGGAGGTAGTTTGCAGCTACTACACACCCTCAGCAGCCTCTGGTGGGATGGGGGCTGCAGGGAGGGCAGGTGTTACCTGAGGGACTTTGTGGGGTGTTGCTGTTAATAGGGGGATGCTAAGGGGACTGATCCTTCTCTCCCATCAAGCACCTAACTTAATGGGTGGTCATAACAGGGTTTTTTTTGTGTTTAGCCTGCACTGGGGATTTATTCCACCTGCTGTAATTGCCTGCTCTCTGCCAACACTACAGCCTTTTATCTTGAGGTAACATTGATAAGACTGTGACAGCAGTGGCTCTGGGAGTTTAGGCTCCCCAACAGATAAAGGATATTTGAGCATTTGTGGACAGGACCTTGGAGTGGACAAAACATGTTTTGGACACAACACAGGCTTTCTATATGAAGAGCTAAAGTAACTTGGGATATTTAGTTTTAGTTAATGGGCTTGCAACTAATTCTATGGGGCTTTTTTAACTAAAACCTTGAAATAAAAACAAATATAAATTGCCAAAACCTTGTGATTTGCAGTGAAGTGCTCTGTTAACAGTGGAAGCTGATGGGCAAGTCAGAGAAACACCCTCTAGGATGGCTGATGTTGACAACTGCAGGAAGGGAGCCAGGGTCTTTAGACCAGTAGGTTGTAGCACAACTCAATGAAATCACTTCTCTGGTGTTTTCTCATTTTGCACTTGATTGTGTTCAGTTTAGTCAATGAGAATGCAAGCTTTGCTCAGCTCAGGTTCATCAGTAACAGTAAAATAAGGGAAAAGC
>JANHGL010009263.1:29341-156855 GCA_024611195.1 Ceyx melanurus | reverse complement strand
CTCCAGCCTGTACTGATCCATGGGGTTGTTCCTCCCCAGATGAAGCACTCTACACTTGCTCTTGTTAAACGTCATTAAATTTTCCCTGCCCAGCTCTCCAGCCTGTCCAGGTTGGACACATGGCAGATTAAGATGCATCTCCATTTACACTTTTTAACAGAGCGAATTCAGTCATTTTGAGCAGTGAGGTAGGAGAGATGGCAGTTGATGGGCCTTGCTACCCAAACAGGCAGGAACTGAACCACACTTGGCAAAGGCCACTAGAAAGGGAGCATTGCTGGCCTTGCCAAAATGACCGCCCTGGGGCTTGACTGGGGTGGCAACCTGGTGCATCAAGTATTACAGGTAAGATGTGTCAGAGACTTACTAGTCTGTTAGAGGGTTCTCAAGAGAGTCCCAAGTAGTCCTGGGATAATTTCTGCACTAATTGGTGTGTAGGATTTGTTTCAAGATCGTTCAGCTCCTTGGAATAAATTAAATAAGCCTTTTGCCCAGCAATGTCCTCTCTCTCTCTCTCTCTCTCTATATATATATACACACACACACACACCTATATATATAATTTGGATGCTTGCAGCTTAGTCCTGCAAAGCCTCACTAGCATTAATGCAGGTATTTGACTGAAGTGGTTAAACTGGGAGATGAGTCAGTCTATCTTTATAATCGATGGAAGGATGCACAGCCATCCAGTAAAGTGCCTTCAATTAGGTGGTGTGAATCCAGGTATCATTTGAGATAGGGATATTCATAGAAATGAACCTTAATTACATCTGTAAAGAGTGGAAAAGAGCAGATTAGTGAGCATGAAATACTGTCCTCGCTGAACATTTCACAAAGCCTAATAAAAACTAATGTTTAGCTTTAAAAACTTTATATTCTCTTAAAAAAAATAAATCATTATGAAGCACTGGAGAGCTGCCACAAGCATCCAGCACTGCATATTCCCATAGTTTTTTTCCCGTGCTCCCAGACTGTTCTGGTGGAAGTAGCTGCAGGGCAGGTTGCATAAGAGCATAGGGTAGGTGCTCGGTAACATCCTTGCTGGGCTAAAACAAAACCCTGGCATTGTTTTCCATGGTGTGTATCTGCTTTTATGTGGCGTCAGGAAAGTGACTATAATTTGCTGTTCCACAGAACTGGCAGTTACTCACAGTAGCAGTTGTAGTAATGTTGGAGTTCACACTCCTTACTGCTCCCCCAGGATATGCATGGAAGCAAGATGATGCATGCTACGTGTTGTTCTACCAGGAAAAAAAAAAAGAGAAATAATACCTAAACCATGCAGACAACTTTTCTGATGATGTCTGTGTGTTAGAGAGGTTCTGCCAGTTTACATTAGAGAGGTTCTGCCAGTTAAATGTACTTCTTTAAAAAAACACAGGGGAGGTTTAATACTCTCATAATTCAAACACATCTATAGAGTTTTTCCTCAGACTTTCCACTGTGCTCAGGAAGTTTCATCCCCAAAGGAGGATGTCTCACAGGTTATGACTGTGTGAATGGATGGATTTATACTAAAAACAATTTTGCCACTGTTTATAGATCCTTGGATTTCAAGTCTGTTAGTGCAGCCTGGCTCCTCCTATAAGCCAAGTTCTGAGTAACAGGAGACAATGAGCCCTGCATTAAGCTCTGGATCCAGAACTAAATTATATTTCTGCTCAGTAAATATTCATCTCCGTTCACCCTCGTGAAGGGCATTTAGCACTGTAGCTACTTTGCAATGTTTTGTTCACTATTCCAATGTTACTGGTAACCTTTCCTTGTTCAGGGTTTCCAGTTTGGACATTTCATGGGAAACTGGGAATTGCCACGCTGAGTCAACCACATGCCCATACAAAGCCACTCCTTTAATGGCAGAGGTCAGCAGCTGCTTTCCAAGGATGTGTTGGTGAGGCACTGCTAATTTTTGGGAAAAAAATCTTTAGCCTCTTGTCTAGTTCTCTGCTGTTTGATTACTGAGAGGAAAAGCTGATGGGCTGATAAAGAGCTAGCACACACTGTTGGATAAGTAGTACTTAGTTAAAAAGAAAATATTTTCTTTACAGAATATAGCTTTACTGCTGTAATTACAAACATTTTTAATTAGAGAAGGAGTGCTGATGGGAAGCATCTCCTGGCTTTACCTGCCAGCAGACACGGAGACAAGCCATGGGGGAAGATCCAGGTTATGCTCATTTTAGTTTGTCTTTGGATTTTTATTGGTTTTTTTTCTGGATTACTTTCCTGATACCTTACAGGTCACCAGTGGTCTGTAGACTACAACATGGGTGACATTGCTTCAGAAATGGGCACAGAAAATCCCCCAATGTCCATCTTGCTCAGCAGTCTCAGATGAGAAATTACATTCCTAACTCTTGGAATATAATTATTGGATCATATCAGCCTAGTTGTTGGCTCAGATACAGAATCATTAGTCTTCTTACTCTTTATTCAATTATTTGGGCAGTGCAGTGTAGCTGTGGATATTTTTACTTTTTCTGGTACCTTTCTTTCCTGACTGGGCTTCTTCTTCCTTGCCATCCCTCTTCTGTCCCTGGTGGAGGCTGACATGGCTTCCCATCAGCTCCAGAGATTTTCAGAACCTCTGGCTCCATATTCCATCCCTTTCTCCTTACTTTATCTTGGAAATCCTTGCCCTGGCTACAATTTCAGTGTCTCACAGTGATAGACAGTACTCAGCTAGCCACTGCCTTCTGTTATGTAGCATCAAAGACCTCCAAGGGCCTCTTTCACAGACAGAGCTTGTAAACCTGTCACTGGAACAGCGGATCCTTTGCCCCAAGTTGTACAGAACTTGTTGCTGTGATTCAGCTGATTCCTGGTAACTCACAGGGCTGAAACCACTTGGGTATGTATTGGCATCCTGAGCACAGAGACTCTCCTCCCTTGCTGGCCATCAGTTCTTTGCATGAGCAATGCCCTGGCCCCGGATCAGCCACACTTGAGCACACAATGCTTACTGCTCTGTCAGCACCCTCCTGGGAGCCACATATTGTGTCACATATTTTCCTGCACAAAAGACTTGCTGCCAAGCTCTATAGCCTAAATAACTCAAGGACAACTGTTCTGTACTGTAAAAGTATTTTAAAATAGTAAAGGTTTGCAGTGTTAAATGATTGATTGAAATGGCTGAACACGATGAGAATATATAGGAATTGTGTCAAAATCTGAAATATAGCATTACTCTGCTTTGATCCAAATCGGAGTTACTAAACTTAAAGCACTGCATAAAATCACAGTCTATAATAAGAAGTCTCTGAAGAGAGCAACCAACCAGTATTCTTCATAATGCCTGAGAAATCCATACATTAATGGGCTGGTTTGCAAAGTACCAGTATAAGTATGTGACAGATGCATTGAATAGGGAAGATTAAGCCTGATTTCCTGATGAATCTTATTCTCCTTTTTGTGCCATCCTCTGTATTGTGTCTTCCTCTTTACCAATAAAAGGCCCAGGACCCTGATTCAGACATCCTTATGTGCTGCAAAAAATAAAGGAAACCCAAAAGTGACTCTTGAACTCTGCTGCTGTAGCCTTCCTAGGCTGGGAGACTGGCAGCTTCTCCCAGGCCCTTTCAACCCTTGCTTAGCACCCTTGTAATTATTAGAGGTTCTTTTGTGCCTTGCTTGCTGCCACTTCTGGACTTGAGGCTAATAAATTAAAAGTTAAATTCTGACCATGCTCAGAATATAAATGAAGAGAGTTTCATGTAAATAAAAGTAATCTCTTGTCTTTTCCCAAGTAACAAGTGCTAGGGTAAGAGGAAATGGCCTCAAGTTGCACCAGGGAAGGTTTAGACTGGACATGAGGAAAAACTTACCTAAAGAGTTGTCAAGCCCTGCAACAGGCTGCCCAGGGAAGTGGTTGAATCATCTATAAGTCTTGTAGTTGTGGTGCTTAGTGGCGTGGTTTAGTGATAGACTTGGCAGTGTTAGGTTAGCAGTTGGACTCAATGATCTTAAAAGTCTTTTCCAACCCAAACAATTCTATGATTCTAATTCAGCAGAGGTGAACTCACTCCATATTTGAGAACCAGTAGTAATTACCCATGCTGCTAGCAGTAGCACCTGGAGGTGATATTAATGGTTTGATCTACACCCATCTCAGTTCCCTAAAATACACTACTGCTGCTCAGGTGCATGACAGAGAGGTCCTACAACTAAGGCTGGCAAGAGGTCCCATGGGGAGTGTAGCTGAATATGTTGGAATTTGGACAAGCCTCAGCTTGAGTCTCATCTTCCTAAAGATGGGTTATCTTGTGAAAATGCAGAACCCTCCTGACTTTGGGAGCAGACAGAAATCTACCAGATTAAAGTAACTCTTCGTATGTGCAGGTATCTCTTACAAGGCTTGCTTTCTTTTGATCCATTTTTCTTTCCAAACAGAACATGTAGGGAGCAGACTGGTGCATGTGATGCTTTCCACTGTGCCCTTTGGAGACTTAAAGCCACATCAAGAAGGAGATTTATGAGTTGCTGGCAATAGATGCTTCATATTCTGTTATTACATTTACGATGATGAAAGAAGAACAACTGACTTTCATGGCTATGAAAGCAGGAGGAAAAGTGCCTGTGGACAGATCAAGCACACACATCATTGGACAGAAATGAAGGAGTTTGTAGCTTCAAATCATGATTTGAAAAGTTCAAGATAGAAGAAAAATCCCTGAGTGAAAGATGTGAAGCAGTTTGTAAGATTTTAACTCAGATACACTCTGCAGAATAAATCCAAAGGTAACATAATGATTCATTAGCTATCCCTAATTAGCCTCCTAAATTTAAGTAGACAGAATCTCCCCTGGGGGCTTTCAAAGGCACCCACCTTTCACTGTTGATGATACAGGGATCTAAGGAGCATAGCTTACTTAAGGAGGACTTCTTCATTAGGTACCTACAGGGCATATGTGGCTTGAGTTCCCAGATTAGGTGAACTGGATCTTTTAATAAGGTTTGTGCATTTCTGGACAGGTAGAAATAGGAGGAATCGGGAGGGTGTTCTGTATCCCTGTGCATGATGGGGAGAGGCTGGTCAGGAGCAGTGCTTTTGTCTGTCTCTGTCCTGTGGAGTCTCAGTTGGAGATGCACTATTTCTTAACCTTCTTCATCTCCTAAAGCCTCTCACATCTCAGGACCTGCGAGAGATTTCACTGGGAGGAATGGTGAGACTGAGCTAATTTGTCTTACATGGGCTTTGTTTCTGGACTGGGATTGCTTCCACTTCTGAAGTGACTTCTCTGATTGCAGTTGCATGGGAAAAGGATGAACATCTTTTCCACAGAGGGCAAGCAAGATAAAAGGTTGTCTGTGTTTTGTTTATATTTTTATTGCACAACCTTTCTGCAGTTAGCTGCTGTCAGAAGATGCAGTAAAGGGTGAAGCATCTGGGCTGCCTCAGGAGTAGTCTTGGCAGCATGCTCTAAAAGTTTATATGAGTTGTGTCAGGCATCCCAGCTTGTACTACTTGCTTCCCACCAGCCCAAAAATCACCAGCAGAAGAGATGGATTTCTGCTTCAGGCAGCATCTGAAGGGAGGGGCAGAGGAGGAGGGCCCTGGTGCAGTGTGTGGGCTTGGGGAGGTGTAGGTGGCTTTGGTTATGACAGGGCTATTTTCCCAGACAGTCTTGCTTGGTTTCTATGTGGTGCTTGGAAGTGGACTTACTGTAATTGGCATGAGTCACTTCCTTGTTATCCGTGGTTTGGAACCACCGTGCACCAAAAACATGCCTGCAGAGGGCTGAGGAACTCCCTCTTTTCTTTCTCTTGGCCTTTGCATTCAGTTTCAGGATTCCAGATGCTGAATGAAAAAAAAATAGTTTTTTAGAATGACTGAAGATGGAAAGCTGAGGTCTTGACTGCTTGTGTTCATTAAGACTCTGCTCTGTTATGTTTTTGGTTGGTTTTTTTTTTTTTTTTATTTTTATTTTTTTTCTGTGAGATTGAAGATTTAACATGACTGTTGCTCAAATCCCACCTTTCAGACTTACGTTCTGTTACACAAATTCCCTTCATGTCTCCTGCTGTCTTCTAGAACACTTTATACTTTGTGTATAAACTGCATGATAAATGTGATATAGGATGCACAGAGATATGAGATGGCTTTGAAGCCAAGAAATGATGTCCAGTGTTCTCAGCCTTTCACATGGGGATGCCCAGGTTACCTAACTCATAGGGACATGTGAGAGCTGCAGGATCTGATGGTCTTCTGCCATGTGATTATACCTATATCTGACCAAACAGCAGTGGCTCCCTTGACAGATGAAGTAGGAATATCCAGTGGAATTGAAGGTAGGCTTTGGACTTGAAATGGGCATATCCAGCACTGAGCTGGATAGGTGCACAGGCTGGGAAAGGTGCTTCTTGGCTGTGTCTGAGACCCTTGACAAAACAGACAAGGGGATAGGCTGTGCCTCAATATACTTCTGTTAATCAAATGAACATGTCCACCAGGAGATGTTCATTCCATCTTACACATGGAATTTTTCCTACTTGCTCTGTGATTATGTTGTGACGTTTTGTGGTCTGACACAGCCAAAATCCATTATTTTAATAGATGTTGTCAGTTGGCTGCTCAGTGAATTTAGGCTTTACAGAACATAAGACACTTTTGAGAGAGCCATATACCTTACATTGGTGCTAAGGTGCTGCTTTCTTGTAATAGTTCAGAAACATGAGCAATCCCATTTCTGGCTGGTTGCTGGGCATTTGCAAGTCTCAAATAAAAATCCTTTGTGAATCTGTGTAAATAAAAATCCTTTGTTGCTGATACCTCTAAAAACCTGTAGTAGTTTATATTTGGTGTTTACTCACAGTAGGATATTTTATTATTTTAAAAATATGTTGAACATCAACAGTTCCTGGCCCCAACCTGCCCAGATAAAAGGCCTGGTTGTAATTTTCATTGGTGAGGGAGTCATGTTTTGTTCAAATTGCACTCTGCTTCAAGCACTCACAGGAGGATTTGCTGAAGGTCCTGCAGATCTGCTTTAATCATACTGAGCTTTCAGAGTAAACCTTATGGGCTGGAAATGGATAAGTGAATATATAGCAGAGGACTGGAGAATGACAAATCCCCTGTCTGTATATTTTTAAGACTGAGCTTTCATTGATCTTCCCTCCAGCTGACTGATCTGTATATACAGTGAGGATAGAGGTCAGGGGATAATTGCTTGCTGGGAGTGGAAGTCTTTAAACATGTTTAGGACTGAGCAAGCATCGGGAAACACCAAATGATCAAATTAGCAAAGAAAGGGGATGATTTGAGTGCAAGGCTGAAATATAGGGAGCCTGAGTTTGTTTCCTTTCTTTGGCACAGACTCCTTCTGTGAGACTGGGCAAATCATTTTGGTATTTTAAAACTTTAAAAATCTGTTGAGCCAATTTCTCATCTGTAAAATTTGGGGGCGGTAGCAGTCAGTCAAAAGTTTTGTTTAGGAGAATAATACATATGCTTAAATTGAATTACTTGGCAGCATATTGGCAAATAATTCCTCGGAAAGAAGAATATTCCTCTGCAAAATAATCTCTTGTGGCAATTGGACAAACCCCCAGAACTTGAGGGTTTAAAACCAGATAGATCATAATAGTACAAAACACAGCAAATTATCTTAATGAACGGAGCCATGGCATTGGCTGGCCTTTTCCCTCTTTAGAACTCTAATTCGGAATTTTGCTGCTTGTAGGCACAGTAGCTTTTTCTTTTCATCAGCCCTCAGTTTTCTGGCCACACAAGAGAGTGCTTGTGTGAAAATCCCAGCAGAAGGAGACTCCACCAAGTACAAATAAGGATACTGTCAGCAGCACCAGCATGTGCTTTTTCACACTGTCCTGCTGGTTGCTTGTACCCAGATCTGATGGGTCTGCTCTGTCAGAGCACACTCCAGATTTGATTTTCCTTTGCCCCTGCCAGACAGTGGTGGAGAGGTTTTGTGGGATTGATACCATTAATTCACTGCAAATGGGTAATGTAAGTCCTAGGCTGGGAACTGGTATAAATTATTGCTAGCATGACGTTGGTTCAGGCAGATGAGCAGTGGGAGCTGGTAGCTGGGACTGCTTTTAACACAGATGCAGAGAGGTTATATAAAGACTGGAAAGCCTGTAATGGCAGAGAAATGAACCTGCTGATCCAAATACTCCCCTGCAGGTTTATAACCTAAGGCACCTTCAGCAGGTGTCTTCATGGAGTGTGACAGCCATGGTGATGCTTCACTCTCCAGATCGAGTCTTGGTTCACATGGAGTCCATGTGGTGAAGCCCGAGTTGGACCCTGGGGTGGGTGTCAGAGCATGGCTTGCCATCCATGCCTCTGTTTGCTGCTCAGTTGCCCACCCAATTTACCTGAGAATTTGATCATTTGTGTACACGTCTCAGTGCTGACTGCTACTGTCTGAGAGACCAAAGGTCCCCAGAGGTCCTCAGAACAACTCATCTCCTCTCTTCCAGATGATCCCAGCTGCTTTCTCATGTGTTTTTTGAGGTACAGGTCTCCTGACTATCAGGTGTGTTAACACTTTGATCTGAGGCTCTAGTTCTTTCCCTTATGTCTGCTTCTGTCACTTGTTCTGATGATTGAGTTGCTTTAACTTGTTGACTTAGAATCATGGAATCATTCAGGTTGGAAAACCCCTTGGAATTATCCAGTACAACCATTAACCCTACTCTACAAAGTTCACCCCTAAACGATGTCCCTCAAAACCACATCCAAACGACCCTTCAACACACCCAGGGCTGGGGACTCAACCCCCTTGGGTGGAACAGGCTGAGTGCCATCCCTTCCCTGTCAGGATTTCTGTGCTTAGTGCTAAGACTAAAATCCCAGGTACATTTTTTTTCTGGTGGTTTTGATCATAAATAAATTTTCTTGACATCTTGCTTCAGTTGATGGCATGGTCTGTGTCAGAAGCACTCCTCACTGGAGGATTTAAGGAGGGTATTTCAAAGGAAGCAGATGTTTAGTCTTCCAGGTGGAGTTGGCTGCCACACAGAAGCTAACTGGAAATTGTGAGGTATTTTGCCCTTGAGAAAGCCCTTCCATTTTACAGTCTTTCTAAATCAAGCTGTCTAAGCTGTGTGTTGGTCTAGCATCATATAAACTAGAAAAAAGAATAACTTGCTGTGTGCTGTCACTCTATTTACTTTTTGCCATGATAGGCCTTTCCTGGCAAAACGCCCTCAAGATGTTTATGGAGTACACAGAGAAAAACAGTCCCTTAAAAGGGAGAATTCCTAAGATCATGTGGTGCAGACATCCTGTGTTGCACTAAGTTACTTCTAGATTTTTAAAGGGTTTTAGCTGCTGAAGTGAAGACTAGCACCTCTGAGGATTTCTCAAAGTATGCTAAGCACATCTATTAAGACATGCCTGCTTTTGGGAATATCCTTATAGCCACATAAGTTTTTATGTACCCAGTGCCTACTTGGTAGTCATTTTACTTCCTCAGCAATCCCAGAGGGATAACAGCACAACTCTACTCCATGAAGGTGCTCTGACAATAAACAACCTGTCTGAATGCTTCCCTCTGAACACTTTGCCACCTCTACTCTTCCTTGGGATGCTGTTGGCTGATTTAGTAAGATTTTGCTCTACTCTGACTCCTCTCCCAGTCCTGATTGTGGTGGCACAAATGCTGAGGTGGAAAAACTATAGCTCAGTTCCTGGGTGTGCTTAGGAAAAGATGGTGTTGCTTTCCCCCACCAGGCTCGAATGTTTAAGTGCCTGGTGGTGTCACCTTTTAGAAGAAAGATGCAGGTCTACCCAGCCTGTGCTGTGCCTCAGAGACAGACATGAGTACTGAGAGGTTAAAAGAGATTTTTGTGAAGAAGAATAAGTCTGAAATAAGAAAGACTGATCAAAATCTGCTAAAAAAATAAGGTTTCTGTGTGCCTTTTACTTATTTTTCTTCATTTGATGCATATCAACAGGTTACTGGGATGCAGTTTAGATAAGAAATATGTAAGGGAAAACTCAGTTCCTTGGCCTGAGATACAGCAAATGGGGTCTTTATTTCTGAAGGGTGCCCCCTGAATATTGGATCCCTTTGGGTGCCTAATTCAAGGCACCCAGAATTACAGTTCTTCCTATCTGTCTGGATTGCAGGATAATCTCTATTTTACCCGCCACTTTTCCTCAGTTTCTGATATTTCTCTGGCACAGGTATCCATCCCTCTTGTTCTGTCTAGTTCCTACACAGGAGATGTGTTTCTTTTGCTGCCTCCCTATCAGAGGACAGTTGCTAATTCAGGTTTCACTGGGAACTGCTGCGCCAGCTCTGATACTCAGAAGCTGTGGGGTTTTATGTCTGTTTCCTGACCTAATATGACTCTACTAATAATGCAAGAACTTCAGTGCTGATATCTTGGCAGCTTAATATAGGAGGTCAGTCAGTAAATATAGTTACAATTTTCTTTGCCTCAGCAAAGACAGCAAGTCAAACACAATGTAAACAAGGTGGTTGGATCACTTCCCCCACCAGTAATATTTGTAGCTATGCAGGCAAATTTAACGGGAGTGATTAAATCTCATGCTCCAGCTTGGCAGCTGCTTAGCTGCAGGGGGCAGGCAGGAATTTCCTTTCTGTTCCAGGGTTGCACTCTTTCCAAGTCCTCCTTCATGCCTGTGCCAACGATCTCAAAGTGCTTTGCATTTTTAATTATGCTTCTTTATGCCCCTGTGAAGAGTGGAGGCGAGAGATCAACATCTGAGAAGTGGGGAAACTGAGGCACCAGGAGGTGGCAGCCTGTTTGGGATAAGGGGCAGTTGCCATTAGACTTGGAGAAAGGAGAGCTGATCATGCCAGAAATATTTTCTTGGGGTTTCTGTGGGTCTCATGAGCTTATGCCTAGTTTTCGACAGTCTGTGTCTTTAACACACTGAAGTCTTGGTTGTCTGAAGGGACAAATTGGTGCTTTTATGTATATATTAATATACAGAAATGTCACTGACTGGGAAAATAGATCTTTCTTCTCTGGAAATGTTAATATCTTTATTTTTACCTTTCATGGCTCTATCCCTCTAATTTCTGAGCAGAACAGCCTAGCTATGTGTTTCTTCTCTTTGTGTGGAAAAGCACTTTGCTCTGAAATAGCCTCAGGTGTTGGCCATGGCTGAGACAGAGAACTGGTTCAGCTCTGTAAATGACATGCTGCTTTGTCCCCACAGGGCAGATTAGTGAGTTTACTGTGTGGATTCACCTTCAGTGGGTGTATGCTGAGGTAGCTATGCTGACTTTGATTTCTTTACCTGGATGTACAGCTGAAAAGCTGCCTTGCAACATCAAGGAGAGACTACTCTTCTTACTAAGGCATGCTTTGGTCCAAAGATGTTCTGACAAAACTGTCACGTGTTAACCTATCTCACCTGCTTACTGCTAATGCTATGGCCAAAGAAACAAGGAGAGCAGCAGGGATTAGCTGACTCTTCACTCTCCTCAGCACGGTGGAAGTAGAGAATGGGCCTTTCCCAGCTTCCTTAAAGCCTAAAGCCCAATGGGGACCAATGCATTTTGGATCTCACAGGGTGGGGAGGGTTTCTTACAGAGTTTCTTACTTCTGTGGTGCATGATTTAAGCTTTATGATTTCATGTTAACAGCATCCTCCAGAGTCTGGTTTTGTGAATCCAGAGTGGACAGAAACTTCTGATGTGCAAGCCCTGAGCCAGCAACTTGATGGCTGGAGACAGCAATTGAGGCATACCCTGTAGTCCCCACTGTTACGGAGCATCCTGCCTAGCCTGCTGTCATGGTGGGAACAGAGGTCTCTAGCTGGAGTACTCTGAAGCTTAATGCTGAGGCCAGTGCTTACTAGGCATTTCAGTTACTAGCATGGGTGTCTAAATAAGCTGTCTGAACATGACCCTTAGTCTAGTCCCAAAGCTTAATTGTAAATAAACAGTATCTTAATCACTTTATAGTTTCCAGTGTTCTCCCATTGAGTGTCTCTGTGCTGGCATTTGGAGACCATTCATCACAGTGGCAAATGAGTGTCTGTTTGGTCTGCACATGGTATAATTATCAACTGAGCCCAGAGCATAATGTGATAATTCTCATTCTGACCAGCTGAAATAGCTCACTCTAACAACTCTGCTCTTCTTACTCCTCTCTTTCAGTTCCCAAGAAGCTTCTGCATGAAACCCAGCCAAGACCAACCAATTACCAGGGATTTCAGAAGCCACATTTTCCACTGAGGCCAAGAGTGTTTGATCCCAATGTTATAGGGGACGGCGTGTTCCTTTCTGATGTCTTTTCTTCCAACATAGGGCGAGCTCTCCCAGGTACTTATGACTGTTGTGATGTAGACCCAAACCTAACTGTGTTGTAACTGTTCCCTTCTACCTTACCTTCCCTGGGTTCCTATATTTTTTCGAAACCCCATCCATGTCACAGGCAGAAAGAGACATTCCAGGGTGTGACCAGCAATGGACTGAAGTGAACTGAAACTCCCACTGGGTTTCTTGAAATAGCAGTCATGGCCATGCATGTCAAAGCTCATCACAGAAATACTTGGCAGACCCATCTAGTACAGCAGCAAATTGAAAAAAATGGGGCAGAGATGGCAGATCTGCCTCACAGGGGACAGAGCAGTTTTCAACTGAGCTTTGAAATATCATGTTATTTTCATAAAATGCAAAGTCAAGACCTATGAAGGAAGTGAAATCTTAGCTATCTACAGGGAGAGGTGAGTAGGAGGAAGGGATAGTGTATGAACAAAGGAAAAGCACAGGTGAGCATGGACTGGGTTAGTCAGTGGCTGTGCATTGTGTTTCCCAATATACAGGAGATGTTATATATTACTTCTAAAATTCCCAGCCTGTGCTCCCAGAGATTCAGCTCTAAGGTGGTTATGGTCAGAGCTACTTTGTCTCTGTCTACACTCCTAGCAAAGTTAATCCACAGCTTGGATAGTCATCCACAGAGAATTAAGGGTCAGCAATAACAGATTTGTCAGTTTGGAAGCCTTACTGAAAAATTGACCATGATTTTCAGTTAGCCCAAAATGGATTTTGTGATCCTGGTTATACCTAAGCAAGAGAAAAAAATCTTGAACTCGTTTTCACTCGTATAAACATTTCACTTCTACAAATGACACCTATTGTTTCGTTTTCATATAGTTTATTCATTAATGTTTAAAATATGCAACACTTTTCAAACAAAGATGTCATTTTGAGATTAAATCTAGAAGAATGTTTCAAAAATAGCAAAGGGAAATGTTTGAAAGTTTCTGTAATCTCCTTTCCCATTTTATTTCCTTTAGTAAAATCATTTGCTATCATGACTAACCTCTTCTATGCTTATACTGTGGTGTTGGGCAAATTTACTGGTAGTTGAAATAATTTTGCTCAGCTTTGGTGTAAAGGCACAAGGAAACTGTTCAAATGACTGGGAGCAGCTAAGAAAGTGTGGTGAAGAGAAAATCAGTAGTAGGTGAACTGTTTAGACACAGACAAGGTCTTCAGAGCAAGGAAGGAGGAAAGGGGCTTTTAGCATGATCTGGGAATGAATGACAGACCAGGGAACCACATAACGTGGCAACACATGGCCCCTGTGAAAATGTGTTTGTTTGTTTTCTTCCCTTCTGAATAACTCCACTCATTTTCTGTCTGTGCTTGTAGAATCCTGCAGATGACAAAACCAGTTCTGTGGTTTTGTGGTGCAATTTGCCAGAGTATAGTGTATGCAGACAAGTGCTCATTTCAAAACTTGTTTGATTGCATCTGGTTTTTGGCTAAGTCAGAAGCAAAAAAAGGGATTTCTTATTGTATCTCACGTGGCAAGAGTTATGCCTTACCCTGCCTCCTAAATACGCTATTATTGCACAGTATGGTTTTCAAGGGATGCCCCACACCCAGCAGAAGTGGTGTCCATCTAAGCCTTTCCTGGCAGGTTTAGCTAGTTCAGACTAGTTAGTTCAAACTAGTTAGTTTAGCTAACTAGTTCAGATCCAGACGTCAGTATATAGACATCTTGCGCAAGATTCACTTCTATAAATGTGCAATTTTGAGATGTGGGGTGTTCACCTGCCTTCTAAATGCTGCCCTAGAAGAGTAAGAGTTTAATCTACATCTCTTCTCATAACTGTCCTCTGCATGGACATCCTCCTGACCCTGGGATGTCTGTGTATGAGAAAATACATAAAGCTTTAAATATCTGCTACTGGAAGAGCTGATAATTGTTAAGAGGTCCTCTAATAGCAGAATTAAATTCCCTCAGTAGATGCAGAGTGGTACTTGAGATGTTCTGAAGTATCCACTTTTAGGTTCAACTTTTAGAAATGAAATTTTTACCTTGCTTCCATGGATTTCTTGCAGGAACTGTGCTAGAAAAAAAAAATAAAATGAAAAAACTCCAACTACTTGTACAGACATAGATTTGCCAGATAGGGAGAATAAAGGAAAGATCAGAGGGCACATCAGTACCTATATCTGAGTCAAAAGATTTTTCAAATCACTGCTATTGATTTCCTTCTGAACGTGCCCTTGACCCTCTGTGTCCCAGCACCTCTGTGTGTATAACTGATCTTTGATGATCTCTATTCTTCTAATGCAAGAGATTTTTCCCTTTGGATCTGCCACCCAGGCACCCATGTTTAAAAGCTTTGCTCCAGGGCCAGTCATTAACACCTTGGCAGGGTGTAATATGTGGCTTTCCCAAGGCCATGCAGCTATTCAGTGGAGAGGTACCGTGGTGCCTGCATTCCTCAGGGCTGATCCCTTACAGCAACACCTGGACATCCATCCCTGCTGCTTATCTTCAGAGGCAGATTAGGAGTTGGCATCACTACCTGCACGTTCAGTGCACTCAGCCCCTCTCCAACCAGTATTACCTGTTCTCTTTGACACCCCTTCATTTCTGTCACTGCCTCCCTGGGCTGAGCTGCTTCCTGGCACACACAGCAGGGAGCTGAACGGGGTGTCTCACGCTGACAGGTTTGTAGGGAAAGGAGATGGATCAGGCAGCCAGTGAACACAAACCATCTCACGTCCTGGCTGCTGTCAGAGTGCCTTTGCTTGCATGGCACTGATGGCATTAACAGACAGTGTCCTGAATATAATACCTGCAGATAAGTGGAAGAGAGGTGCAAGTCTTTGATTTTACAGTGTGATGCTTGGTTTTGGTCAGAGCCACACATCCAGGCAAGAGAGCCTGAAACACTGTAATAGCTACAGTTAAACAATCACATGGATGGTGGAGCTGGGTCTAGTGCACTGTCTTTTTCATGTATTTAAGACAATTAGTGTTTTGTGATGAGTGGGGGTGTCTGCCTGCAGATCAAGGTGCAGGGAGCACTCAACAGCAAGCTGATAAGGTCTGAAAGGGTCTCTTTGAGCCTCCTGGAATTAGCTGCCTCCTTAGCTCCGGTCTTCAACAAATAAAATCAAATCATTAACCCATGTTCACTCACCTCTCCAAAGGGGAAATAGTGTTGAGTGAAACACAATACGAGTGGGCTTCTGAAGGAAGTAATAAACTCAGGTCTGCCCTTCCGCACACAGGCTGGAGAGAAAGCACGTCTGTTTGCCAGGTGTGGATGGATCACTACAGTGTGACACCAGTAGAGGGTTTCCAGCTCTGCCCGTGTTTTCCAGTCCTTATTACAAGCTTAGCTGAACCTACTGTTGATAAAGGCTCCTTTCATTTACATAAGAGAAAGGAAATCTGATGATATATTTGCTGTAGCGTAGGTGGGTGTGTCTAAGTGGTGACATGAAAGAGCAGGAGATGGGGGAGAGAAGATGCTGCTGCTGGGATGCAGACAGGTTATGTGCCCAGCTGAAGCTACCTGAGAAGGTTTAGTTGCCCTCAGAAAAAGGGCAGGTTTGGGTGGCTTGCTGTTGAGTGTCTCCAGATTTCTGAATGATCTGGTGGGGATAGGGCAGGGTTGGGTGGTGGCACGTGCCTTTGTTCCTCATTCCCGTTCTGTTTCAAAGCAGAGAAGAAGAAAGGGAGATCAGCCACCTTCTACCCTGCAGACAACACCCCTTCCCTGCTACCTGTGGATGAGACACAACCACCAGCACTCAACAGCAGCATGGAGCCTGTGGGCGTTAGCACCGAGATGGCTCTGCTCAGCAACATCCTAGCAGCCTATGCCTTCATCACAGGTAGGTCTTGTGCTCTCACAAGCTCTTTGTAGACCCTCAACTGAGCCTACATTTCACAGTCACTTAGGGCTAATGCTGCCTCTTTGAACTGTCGATATGGTTCATTCTTCTCTCAGCAAATTCTCCCCTGAAAGCCCTGACCAGGGCAGCTCTAGCAGACAGCATATAACAAGGTTTATTGTGCTCTGCTTTCCTCTGGATTTACTCTCATCTTAAATACAATGTAATCTTACATGTGGTATCATTCCTAATGCTCCATTTTCCTGGAGATCAAAGCCTGGCTCATTAGGGAGGCAAGCTTGTTGTCCTATAATTTGGAAAATAAGCAGCACTCAGATCATTACCCTGCTTAAGAGAATTTGGCTTATCTTCAGTAGAAGTGTGAAGATGAAGTAACTTGAGAGTCTGCTTAATTTTATATTTAAATCTAGTTTAGAACAAGCTTTCCTTGGATCACAATTTATCTTTCACCCACATGTATCTTTCAAGTAGCAGAGGAGCAGTCTTCCAATAAGATTCACTTTCAAAATTGAAATACAGATTGTATACCCTACTGAGTGCTTGGGGTCAATACCACTGATAGCAAAAAGTACAGTAGAGACAGATTTCCCATCACACAACTGCATGAGGTACCTTGTCAGCAGTAGGGATTGGCTACAGAATTGGAGGAGCACTGGCTGAATAATGTCAGATGCACTAATTCAGCATATTTTAGGCCAATCTCTGCTGATTTTCCCAGAAGGAGAACCTAGGTTTCTGTGAAACTGGCCTCCCAAGACAGAACAATCTGTCTGTGGTCATTTTTCTTTTCTTGTATGGATGTTCTCCTTTGTTTAATGAAAAGTTTGTATGCTTATTACCTTGCAATGCTTATTGCCAAGCAGTGTTGCCTTGACTGTAATATTAATGAGTTGCTCTTTTACTACAGGCTGTTAATGACTCTTGGTACTGTGACCAGTCTGCTAACACCACTGTAATGCAATTATGCTATTTTTGGAGCATTGAGGTCTATATAGCTAAAATGTCAATATTTGTGAGCTAGTTTTTCATGTCTTTGTGCCATTTGGTCTTGATAATCCATTAAATACTAATGCTTTCTAGTATATAATTTATATACTATATTATATACTGCTAGTAGTGTTCTTCACAGAAGATAGCTGAGTAAGAGATAGTTTTTTCTTGCACAGGCTTCTCCAACAAAATATGAGAAATTGCAAACTTTAAATAAATCTTCTGTCTATATTACTTCTTCCCCCTCTTACTGACAGCTGTCCACTATTTTTGATGTTAAAATGCCTCATTTTCCAACCTTATGTAAATTAAAATGCTTTTAATGTTATTTTTCCCAAGGGAAGCAGGAGTAGGATTTATGGCTGGGGACAGTTGGGGCAAGGTTTCAGGACTGTTGACAATGCCCCATGGACTTTACTTCCATTTGCCAGAGGAGAAGTCTTTGCCCCTGCATTAGTTTTGTAGGGCACAAGGCCTCAATTCATCCCCTTCATAAGGTGTCAGTCTTGGCAGGAGCCTCTTGACTTTACTGCAGCACAAGTAATAAATAAGGATGGCTTTGACTATCTTGTTGCTTGCCCTCTCATGATGTGGGCTCCTTGTGGTGTGTTCACATCCACTGGATGTCAAATAGGTAAAACTCAGACCTCATGACTTTGGTTTCCAGTGGTGAGTTCAGGAGCTTTTTGTTCATATTTTTCAGTGCACCAAACCATGGCTGTTAGATGGGGTTTAAGTCCCAGTGGTATATATGTTCATCTTGTTATTTATTACAAGAATAATTTATGTCTGCCCCATGGATTGAAACAGCAAATGCCCTAAACCTTCTTTATCTGCTGCATGGAATTTAGTCCTCTGCTTTTAGTGGAGAGGATGGATTTGGTGTGATTTATTTTGTTATACGTGAATCTGGAGAGGTTTTAGATTATGACTTCAAAGACAAGCTGTGTCACAGCACACAAATATCATCTGCATTAAACTAGAGCATTGCAAAGCCAACCCCCTTCATATTGCAGATTTTGAGCATCACAACATTTGGGAATTTTTGTGCTTGCCTGAGTTTGGGGCCCTGAAGGCGGCTTAAGTCACAGCAGCTGTTGATGTCCATAGAGAAGCCATTATAGAGGCTCAGGAGAGCAGGGTATTAGTTGGCCAGGGAGGGCTGGTGATGGATGATTCACACATCTTCCCACTGCTCCTGACCATAGCCTCAGTGCCAAAGGGGGACATTAGTGCAAGAACTGCTCAGTTTCATAACACTAAAAGCGTCCCTCAGGTAAACTCTGCAGACTGAAAGGGCTACATTCAGGGATTCCCTGTGCTGGTGACCTGGCATAAGACAGGGCTCTGCAGGAAAAAGTTGTAAGTAGGTGGGGGCAACATACAAAGATATATTTTTTTTCTGTTGGGGCAGAGTGTGGTGTATACCCTCAGACCCACTCCAGGAAAAAGAAACGACAGGAATTTGGCATTTCCTGGGTAAAGTGCATGCTTGACAGTATGATCCACTCTACTTCTCCTGCCTGCTGGTAGTGGCATGTCTCTTAGCCTGAGGAGAGCACCCACAATACACCAGTGCTCAACAGTGTTCATATTTTCTGCTCGTGTCAAGTTTGGTAGGGCAGCTGGAGATGAAGAGTCTGTAGGCTCAGTCCCTCACACACACACACTGATTTGCAGTGCACAGAGAAGAGGTGCTGTGAGTCTCTGTGATCATTTCCACTATCTTTTTGACTGATACACTCAAAGTTGGGGATGTTCCTATTGATAACTAAGGAGGGAAGTAATCACAGCACAGCAGGAAGGAAAACCTCTTTGCAGGAGTGCTGTTTTTCACATCAAAGATGTTTGCATCTATTGTCATGATTGGGAGTGACTAAGCCAATTAGGTGTTTGTCTCATCCCACCTTCCAGAACCTGGAAAACATCTTCAGAAACAGGGAGAAAGAGTGAACAGTATCAACAAGGATGGAATTTGTTAGCTGATCAAACAAGTCTTATTCAGAGTTTGGTCCAGCAAGACTTGGGGATACCCTTCATTTGAAAGCTGATTGTCTTTATAGAATTAGGTTTTTAATTATATGCAATCTCAGTCTGCAAACCTCAGACCTGTTTTTTGTCATGGACCTGTTCCAAAACCTGTCTGAGTGTTTGGAAAGACTTTACCAATCTCAGTGACAGCTGGAACTGTCTTAGCAGTCACAGAGACCAGGGCTGTCCCTCATGGCCATATAAATATGAAATGTTCAAATTGCATCAGAGCACTTCCAGTGCCTCTCTTTGGACCAGGGACTTACTCCATTTTTGCCATTGCATTCAGGCTGAAGTAGTTGGAGGGAAACATCCACAAATCCCCATTTTATTCTTCTTCCACAAGCAAAGCTTAGCTGCCAAGTTATTAACAAGGGGCCTCCGAAAAACAACCCAGGGGAGATCATTCCAACTTTGAGACTTCTTGGCCTGAGCCTTATTAATAAGGGGCTCCTGGAGAGTTTCCTCTGTTCTACCAGGGGATTTCAGCAGCCTGTGGGTCTAACTGTAAATTCCCTAGAAGATATTGCTCCTACTGTTTGTCTGGCCATGCTTAATGCTGAACCTTTTACTGGGGCCCTCTGAAACTTTCCTCCCCACTGAGGTTTCTGAATGCATGAAGCCATCACGGGAAGCCAGCAGCGTTAATGCCTAGATTGGTTTTTATTTATTGAAACAATTTATTATAATAGCAATAACAACCTTGGCCTGGGGCATTTCCTGGGGAATTAATGGCAGTCTGGGCTGATGCTCCCAGCAGATTGTTAGCCCTCAGGAAACAGGCTCCGTAATTGTTGCTGGTTTGGTTGAAAAAGCACAATAAAATGTGTTTCTAATTTTTGGCCAGTTTGAGCACCTACAAAATGGTGACTTTTGTATAGAAGGTTATAAAGAGCATGTATCTTTTGTATGCATGATTAAATTCAGGCTTGAATCAGTGACATTTTCATCAATGCTTTCAGTCCAGAAAGAGAACTGCCAGGAAGGGGAAAGGTAACCCCAGCTAAAGAAATTGACAGCAACCGGGTCCTGCTAGAATTTTAGGAGAAAAATACAGCTCTGAATTGTCATCCATAGCAATAGAAGGAAAAGGTACACTGGTCAAAATCTCTGTGTTAGTGGGTGTACACAGACACATACACACAGATGTGTATGAAAACTGTGTTAACTCCTGCTACTGATTTTTCAGATGTAATGATTGTTTTGAGGACCTTCAGCACTGGCAGGATGAACCTGAACCACAGTTGAGTTTTTGGAAGATGCTGACCATCCATTTGCTGAAGAGGATGCCCCTGTTCAGCTTTTGTGGGTAGAACATGCAATGGGCAAGGCTCTCAAAAACAACTGCTAAACCCCCAAATCTAGGCTACTGCTGACTTGGCTACTTCAACTGAGAAAAAGCAGAGCCCATGTTTTTTAGCTTAGAGTTGCTCTTTTTGCTGTGAAAAAAAAAAAAGAGATGTTGCTGTGCTAGTGGATTGTACATATGATAAATGCCAAGACTACAGTTGAATGTAGGGTTACAGCTCAGTGAGGAAGTCCAGACAGTGTCTGAGATGTTGACAGAGTAGCTGTAGGAGCTCATAAATGCCACTGGAGCCCAAAGATTCAATTACAGCCATTGCACCATAGATACAAGCATAAGCAGGGGATGAAAAATGGTTGCTTAAGTAGCAATTGAGGTGCAGCTTGCTCATGAGCTGGATACAATAGCATGGAAAAAAGAACACGGAGGAGAAAGCAAAAGCAGGACATGGGCAAAAATGGAAGTAAATAAACTGCCTCTGTCTGTGTCTCAGGCTTCAATCTATGGGGGTTTTTTATGAGTTGCTTTAAAAGAGTGAACAGTGGAACTAATGCGACCAAATCAAGCCCATGTGTGTGCAGGAATGTGGTGCTTAGGAAAGTGTGCCTGGCCTCCTGTCAGTCAGGCAGTGTGGGGACAGACTGGACCAAGTGTCTTCCAGAACAAACTTCCAGATCAGTCCTGCTCATTTGTTTTTCCCAAACTTCCATGCTCTGTGTGTGTCCTCCTTGGGCCAAAGAGAGCTTTGCAGTTACTGCCCTGGGTTATATGACACATGGAGACAGAAGTCATATCAGCGTGTGATTCCATTTTTCCTGGAGTTCTCAAATGACTGAAATTTAGATGACCTCTTTACTGGTCACACACTGGATGGGCAGCAGCTTTGCTACTGCACAAGCAGGGCTGCAGTTTTAATTCCAGTTCTACTCCTTGAGTTTGGAATTGCCACTAACTTTATTGGAGCCAGGACTTCACGCAGCCAAACTGCTACAGGATCCATTGGCACATTATTGCTCTGGTATCTTCTCTTCTACCTTTGGATTTTTGCTGTCTCACTTTTGTCAAAATAAGTTAAAACCTTTGGCCTTGGTTCAAGAGTTCAAGAGTAACACTCGTGAGGAACTGACTCCATCCTTGAGCTCAGAACTCCCAACAGACACAGCAGAGTGAACCTGGCCTTGACACTTCTGCTCAGTTCACTTTCTCCCATCAACATACCTATAAACTGAGATGATTCAGCCCTGGGGAATTACAGTAACAACATTTATCATAATTACACTTCTAAGTAGTCCCATGAACCAAAAAAAAAAAAAAAAAAGACAAAAAGGGTAATAAATAAACAAGATGACCTAGTTGAAAAGGCATTGTGGATCTTTTGGAGTCTTGTTATATCACTTCTGAAATGTGGCAATGCAGGATTCATCCTGTTGTGTGCAGACTCCAGCTATGTTTGTGTAGCACAGGTACAGAGTTTGGTGGTCTGGGCGGAAAGCCAGCGCACTTGCCTTAGATAAGCAAATGAAACTTATGAATAAATAATATGTATTTTTTCCATGCTGCCAGGCCTCCCATTTCGGCTGGGCTGTAGCACAGAGAGCATCTCAAGCTTTGGAATCATCTTTATTGCTGGTACGATGCTAATGGATGCGACAGCAAGGTGCACTTAGCTGCTGCTGGGTGCGCAGCACCCTGGTGTCAGCCCAGCTCAAGCAGCCATGGGAATGAGCATTTAATTCTGTGGGCTGCTCCTTCTCCTTCCATACAACTCTAAGACATGACTACAGTGAACCCACATTCTGCTTGTGGGCAAATGCCTTGGCAAGCAAATCCTCCTTTTAAATTCCCCTTCCTGATTTCCCTGCAGGGCGGCGATGAATTAGGGCAGGGAGGTAAAGCATCCATTTGAACCTCTGCCCCTCCAGTGACGGTGGCTGGAATGTGCACAGAGGAGCCAAGGGTGTGTTTTCCCTCTTTAAATGCTGTTCTTGACAAGCATTCTCTTTCCCCTTCCAGAAAACCCTGAGCGGGCTGCTCTGTATTTCGTCTCTGGCGTGTGCATTGGACTGGTGTTGACCCTGCTGGCCCTGGTGCTCAGGGTGTCCTGCAGAACGGACTGCAAACGCTCCTCTGGGAAGAAACCTCCTCGGGAGCGGGAGAGCGACAGCGACAGCAGCGACAGTGATGACGATTCGGACACCACCTCGGACCTGTCGGCCCGCAGGCACCGCAGGTTCGAGAGGACTTTGAACATGAACGTCTTCACTTCGGCAGAGGAGCTGGAGCGAGCCCAGCGGCTGGAGGAGCGGGAGCGCATCATCCGGGAGATCTGGATGAACGGCCAGCAGGACATCCCAGGGACCAGGAGCCTCAACCGCTACTACTAAGCCACGAGGAGTCCAACCATCCTGCCCCGCGCCACGTGCGAGGGAGGAAAAGGGAGGGAAGGAATGGGTGTCGCCCCTTTCCCTTTCAGGTGTGTTACCTGGAGCAGTGTGGACAGACAGCAATAAAGCTCTCCCCGTCTCCCTCTCCCTGACATTATTGCTATCACCCCTCTTCATGGACACTTTCTGGTTTCAACAGATGTGGTTGTCAACTTCACTTCTTAGCAGCAGGCAGGAAGGTGCTGATTGCAGCCCTCCCATGTGGGACATGGAGTTTGGCATGCTGTGGTACATGTGCTCCTCTCTTGGCTGAGGAGAGATGTTGGCCAGGTTTTGGTGTTCTTTTGGATTTTTTTGGTTTCCCTGAGGACTGTGGGAGAATTGAGAACAAAACATCAAATCTGGAAAGATGATTTGGGAAGAGAGGGGGAGGTGCATCCTGACCGATTGTCTTGTGACTTCAGAAGCCATGAGATTAACCTAATTAAAACCCAACGGCAAATATGACTTGTTAAGAACTGGGGGATGGATGGGGGGGGAGGGGGATTCTTCTGTCATGAAATCATCTCGGTGCTTGGATGTTTGCCATAGTGTATTCAGTTATTTATGGCTGTCTTTTCATCTTCCTTTTCAATGGGAACATGTTTGGGTTTTTTATTTTTATTTTTTTATTTTTTTACTGACACCTCAGGGATAAAATCCTATTATTTTTTTGAGTCTGTTCTCCCTGCTGGCCCCCATCAAACACAACCCAACCCACCTCCAACAGTGACGTCATGGTAATACAAGAGATGTGTCAGTGACTGGTGAGAAGTTAACAACCTCAAAGAGGTTGAAAAGGGTTTTCTTTTTGTTTTGTTTTAAATATATATATATATATTTGAAGATGCTGCACAGGAATGTGCCTTATTCTTTGTTGTTGTTGTTGTTGTTGTTAAACTACAGTTTTCCTATGGATAGCAATGCACAATATTTTATATATTTTATTAAAAAAAATAAGAAAATTAAGAGGTCTATATTTACCAGAGGGGAATGGAGACAGAAGAAGCCACATATGACAACAGAATGGGTAAGAAATGCTAAATAAACTCTGGTTTGCTTCAATACATTTGAATTTGCATCCTCACTTTTGGCATAGGTGTTACTCAAGGGAGATACTTTGGAAGAACATCTCACCCCTGCAAGCAATCCAGGCTGACGTCCACGTGCAGGAAACTGAAGGCACCTTTTCCTTTGGCTGCAGCCCATCAGTCTACTTCTGTGGTGCACATTGTCAGGAGCACCTGAGCAATGTGTTGGTTCTCAAAGGGCTATCCCAAAGCCTACCTATGCCAAGGGGGAGAGTCCCAGTGATTTAATGGTGTTTTGAGTCTGTCCTCCAGATCTAAATCATGCCTGGGCCAGAAGCAAATGTTAATAAACCAAAACACATATGGAAATAAGGTGAAATATATTTTAGTGCACCTTCAATTGTCCCATGGAGTCTTCAATGGTATTTCACCATCCTACTTACTCCCAAACACTAGTTTACATCATTTCAGTCATAATACTTGGCATTTTTTAAGTCTGTATGACAGTGCTGTAGCCTGCATGGTGTTGGGAAGTTCTCCTGTGTCACTTAGGCATGCTTAGGTCTTAAGAGTTCACAAAATGCTGGCAAAGCAAATAATGACCAAAAACTTTGAATGCCCAGAGCTTTCTTCTTGCCTCAGGGAGAGTTGAAGACATGTGGACTCACCCACAAGATGACTGTGGATGTTAGAGTGGAGTTGCAAGGGTCCACATGCTGTGGCAAACAGCTGCATGGTGGGAGAGATCCCTGACACAAAGAATCTTCTTGGCACAATTTGGGGTCACTCTGGGGCTCCTTCTATTGCTGAGGAAAGCTGCATTTGACGACCCCACAGCTACTTCTCCTGGCTCTTGCAGGGTGAGAATGCAGTTGAGTAACTGCAGCTGGCAGTGCTGGTAATGTCACTGATCTGGCAGGTGAGAGGTGGCTTTGCCTGAGAAGGCAATAATAGAACTGGAGAGCTATTCCTGGTCCCATAAAGGCTCAAATCAAAACACTAATATTGATCTGGGATATAATTTTGCAGGTGATATTTAGAAATAAAGCAGGAGGCAGGTCCCAAACCCTGGATGCATTGCCAGGTGCTGTGCTTTTGCTGGAATGTCAAATGTGTTCTGCTGAGGGTGATGAGGAGCAAAATGACAGGATGAGGTCAGCAGGATCAATTTTGTTGGCTCTGTGTTTTCCTCTATAACAAGACACAGTTCCTCAACCTTGGTGCTTAAGGGACAGCAAATTTTCAGATTTATAGTGTTGTGTCCTAGGAGATAGCTTGCAGCATTTAAAAATGCTATAAATGAATGGATTTATGCATAGGAATTTCCCAAATCAATTTTATTTTTTGACCAGAGGAAAGTGCAAGTGTGGTAAGTCTGAGAGTACCTCATATGCAGCCAAGGGACTAAAATACCTACTTCAAATGTAAATCACAATGGAACCACAGGTACAAATAGATGAACAATCCTCCCTTAGCATTTCTAGTCCTGCTGTAAATCTTCCAGCTGAAGGTTGCAATAAGCAGGTTGCACACATTGCTTTGCGGAGTTGAGCAGACAAGCCCAGCTCAGCCTTGCCCTAGGTAACAAGATGTAAAAAAAGTAGACCCACTGTCTTCACAGCCCATGCAGTTACTTTTACGTCCCTTCTAGCTCCTTTTGTCTCAGGGTTATGCTTTTCTAAAAAGGCTTTAACTAAAGAAAATTAAAAACTACCAGCCTTTGAGCTACTGTAAGTAAAAGACTTTAAGTCATTCTGTAACTATTTCTGGATTTGTCCCAAAAGTGCTGAGCAGTTTGTCCGCAGGAAAAGCCACAATCGAGATTCGTGGGGCAGGATTTGGTGGTTTCCCTTTAACTCTGTCAACCAGTAGAGCAAAACCACTCACCTGGAGTACAGAAGAGCTGGATTCACTGTGAGAGAGGGTCAGATCCACATTTCTCACCCTACAAAAGAGTAGCTTAAACACAAAGAGCTTTGGACTTGCCTGGTTTCAATCTTTTGTGTTGTACTCATTGTGTCATGCAAAATCATACGTACGTTTAAACACTTATAGAGCCAGATTGCAGAGAATAAAGACTTTTCTACTAGTCTAATGTGAATTGTGGGAGGTTACACATAGCTCTGCTCTCTTAGTTCCATGCATGTATTTTTACTTCTATTACAGTGGAATATTGGTTCCAGAATAACACTATTCCAATTCCCCAAGACAGATAAAGGAGTTGAAACCAACTTTTCCCATTTCATGAATTAATTTCATAATAAGTGACCTTTGGATAAAAAGATGCTGAGGTCATTTTCCACGTGAATCTGTTCTTTATGCCTCAGTTTGCCTTTATAATTTTATAGCAGAGAGTAGGAGACTAATCCTGGCCTCTGAGTTACTTGGCCAGCTGGTAATAGTGGGAAGCACACAGTAGTGTATTTAAAGGAGATAGCATTGCAGTTGCTATGGACAATCTGTTGGGCTGCAGACTTGTGGCAGGTGGGCCTCAGAAATGAAGCACCCGTGCTACATACCTGGACACTTCCACACTTCTGCAGATTACAGGATACTTGGGTTGGTAACCACAGAGTCATTAAATTGCAGTTTGGTAACTCGTACCAGGTTAACTTTGTAAATGTGATGGGTTGGAAAATTAACGGTCATACTGCTGGGAGGAGCTGAACACATGGAAAGATAGGTCACACTTTCAGAAAATCAACCACACATTCCTTATCCTGTCTGGTGGGACCCATGGGGCCAGTTACAGAAGTCACAGTTGTGTATGAAGAGACTTCAGAGAAGTAGGTTGTTCCAGTTAGACACCAGCTATACTCTTCTACTTGCTCCCCATTGCCCTTGACTTCTCAGGGCTGTTTTCACCTCCTGCTATCATCTGGTCCATTGGCACTGACCTCTTTTGAGGACCTGTGTTCAATGTACCCTGAAAATCTCAGTAATATGGTGTTTGCTGCCTTTCCCATGTCCACCCTGGTGTTCATATCCTCGATGAATTCCAAACAGTTAATGAGACGTGCCTTTCCCTTGCAGAAACACAGTACCACTACTTAACCCCTTGCCTGCCATCTTTCCCAGCGCCTCAGGGGCTGCACAAATAAAGCAAAGACCTCTTAGCTCTTGTACTGCCAGGATGTGAAGCACATGCTCGTGGTGCTGCCGGGAATCTGATTCTCCTCTTGTGCTGCATGGGCTCACTAGAATTTCTGGAGGCATCACGAGCAATTAATTATCTTAGACTGTTCCAGAAATCCTTCTGCTCACAATCATTAGTGTGGTCTCCATCATAGTGGAATTTTAATAATTTGATCTGAATTTCTAGTGTCCTTAGATAGCCCCCCCAAAAATTCTCAGTGTTGCATCTTTTCCTTGCCCACTCATTACATTTGATGCGACTTTCCCCTTCATGTAACTCCCTCTCTTTTTATTTTGGGTATTAGTCTATTTTTGTGGTTGTCACACCACCTGATTTTATGTTTTGTTCCATCTTCTTTCATTTTTTTTTTCCCATTCCATCCCAATGATAAAACGAACTGGTAAAAAGTAAAGCCTCAGCATCCCCTCCCAAGACCGAAGTGAACCCAAGCATGTTTTTTTTCATTCCATAGTAAGAGAGTCTAAATAAAGTGCTTTGCAAAAATATTCCACTGAAGATTTTTTTTATTATTCAAAGAAATTCATTTAGAAAGTAAATTCTTCAAAGAGTGTGTCATGTTTTCTTATCAGTTGTCCTTCTGGAGGAATTTTGAACGAACAGAGGGGGATGTGACATTGTGCTAATTCCCAAGTCATCATTCTCTGAAGTATTTTTCTTTAAGATATTCCAATCCCTCCTTTGTTACTCCTTTGCTGAGTAACCTCTTAGAGTTCTCCCATTTCACCCTGAGGTTGTCCAAGTATGACTAGGACTGTAAATTGTGGCAGACCACATCCTGTGGCTGCCACAGAGAAATCCTCTATTTCTCCTAGCTGGCTGGGGACCTGTGCTACTTGTTTTCCACTAACTGCTGAGGAAACGCCACATTTTTCATGGTGCTGGAATGGGACTTGGCTTTCATTAATTCATCTGATATTTTTCTGTTGAGCAACAGGGGGATTGGGAGGTGGAAGGGAGAAATCAAAACTTGGGTTTGGATTTTTTTCCTGTTGAAGGATATTTTTCTGAGCAAAGATGGGCATCTGTGAAGGAAAGCAAATCCTCATGATGAGGCTGAGCTTGAACAGGGCAAATGTAATATTGAGGGGGATCTATTTTTTCCATGGCTTTGCATCTTTTTCCACTTTGGCACCTCCTGAGAACTTAAATAATTTCTCCTGCATAATAAACTTATGTTTTTGGAGCAAACACTTTCTAAGGACAAATAGTCACAGCAGATGGGAACAAAGACAGATTTCTTTCTTTGAGCTATGAGAAAACACCTCTCCCTTTCCATTATGACTTCATGAGGAAATATAAGCTACAATGATATAATAGGAAGTGGCATTTAAAACCCCTGAAATGGAACATGTAAGTGAAAAGGTACCTTTCACTACAGTTTGTGTCAGAGCATTGACTTGGTTTGTTTATTTTCTGGTTATGGTGTTGGTATCACCAGTGAAATATAAACTTCCCACAGCGTTTTTCTGGACACACAGTGCCATGCTGGAAAATCCTTTGGCTTTTAAAAAGGCAGTAATTTGTACATTCCATTTCTTACAAAGGTCTTTAAAATCCCCTCTTATGTGGAATGGTCCCTTGGTGTAAGTGTACTTTTGTTTAAATGAACGAATTGTTTAGAAGGGACAGCAGTAGTTCTTTTTCCCCCAGCTCCTGCATTTTTGGAGCATCAAGACCACCCACGAACAGCAGAGTTCAGAGGCATCCAGTGCTTTTTCTAAACTGTTCTTTGTACTAATTTCTTTCATTTCTGGAAATAGGACTGTGCTGCTCCAAAGTAACTGACCCAGCTGTATGTCTGAGCAGTTCTGTTTCAGCCTGTAGCTGTCCTCGGTGTCCAACTTCCCTGTGTGATTACAGTACCTGCAAAGCATCTGAGGATTTCTGGCGTCTTTTGAAAAGAAAATTTGTGAGAAAAAAAGTTCAAGAGGGATCAAGCAGACTAATAGGAATTAGAAATTGTGACTTTGGGTCCAAAACCAATGCACGATTTTTCTCTTGGAACTCCAAGTGTTCTGGCAATAACAAGTTTCCTTCTGAGAACTGAAAAAAAACCAGAAATAGTGATTGCTAATGATACTGCCTGAAGATGAGTCATCTCATCAGACAGCACTTTCCAGAGGATGCCTTTCCTGGGAGGGAAGGCTGAATGCTGTCTGCCACCCACAATCTTGGCTTACTTTTGAGACTCCTCCTGATGCTTCCTCCACTACGGCAGCATCTCAGCAGGCTTCCCAATGTGGATCTATGTCAGGCTTTATAGTAGACGAGATGCTGGATCCCTTAGCAGATTGACTGTGGATCAAGAGTGGCCAAACACCATCAGAAGAAGAAGGGCTGAGGCTGGTGGAGCCGAGCCTCTTTGCCACTTGCTGAGGGCTGAGGTCCACCAGGGAATGGGCTAGTGGTGCTTGGTGACCCCCTCCTGCTCTTAACACGATTGTCTACACACCCTCTGTCTTTCCATGCCCAGCATGTGGGGGACATCGATGGGAGTAAACCCACTGCTCTGTCTCAGATGGCCTTGCCATCTCCATCCCTGCCTTCTCACTGGTGACAGGGTCACCACTTGGACCTGCACAGGGAGAAAAAGGGCTGACTGCAGTGAGGAGACAGGCAGCAGCATGGGAAGGCTGGAGAGATATAGATGCCTGGTCATGACCCAGACTGCAGTGGGCTATGTGGTCCTTTTGGATGAAAGCCCAAGCCTTAGAAGTTTTCTTTACAGAACACGACCCCTTTTCAGCAGTGAAAACTTTCCCTTCTGCAGCATAAGTCTTTTCAATCTTCCATAAAAGAAAAAACTCATTTCTTCTTGTAAACTGCTTGGCGTGGCTGCTTCTTTATGGCCAATTCAGTTCACTGGTGGGATGTGATTTCCCACAGGCATATTTATACAGTGGCTATAAAATATACTCAGTTTTCCAGGATGGAGAAGTGCCATTTGAAAGTGAACTAATTATATTTACTTCCTTATTGTAAATTGCCATTCAAAAGAAAAAGCAGCAGTGACACCAGTCTGGGTTTATGTCTCGTACACCCACACAGGCCTCTTCCAGTGAAAGGATGAGGGAGTTAATAATTTCCAAATGTGTAATTTTGATTTGGACTGTTTCTAGTTCATATCAAGTTATTAAAGTGCCAGAAAAAAACCCATACTTTTTGAATGTTAATCTGGAATGTTTCAATTAAGAATTGCCTAGTAGGGATGAGTTGAGAAACCCCATCATAACTAATTATCTTCTGTAAATCTGTCTTTGAAAAAAAAAAAAATTGCTGAAAACTTCTTGCCTAATTCTACTAACCAAGAGCAAATGAAGTTGATACAAAGTCAGGTTACACATAAACCAGTCTAAAAATAACACCAGTAGCTAGGGATTGGAAGAAATTAGCATGTGATGATTTCTTTGTGTCAGGAATTTTTTAATCAGAGTAGATAGTTTTTGAATGACATACTTGCTCCTACATCAGGTGGAAATTCGGAGAAGGCTTTGACATGTATGATATGGAAGTGGTGTTATATGGTCTGAACAGCTCCTACCAACTACATAATGTATGGCACTGAGACCCTCTTCCACAGGCAAACACTGCCTTCAGCTAAATGCAGGGATGTGCAATGGCCCACATACTGGCATTACAGCAGTTCAGTAATAGAAAGTGATTCAACACCCTCTTCTATCTGGTGGTCCTGCCCATGGGGTGAGACCTGAGAACTAGCTGGCCCAAATAAAGGAAACTGGCTAATTATAGAAGTAGAAACTGTAGATTTGACTTTAACTTAAGTGGCTGAGGAGCTGAAAATCCTGGGTTCACTTTCTTGACATCATGTTGGGGAACCCTGATGGGCCCTGGGTCTCATCAGTCTGGCAAGTGCTTGCCAGGATTTGCAGCCAACATTCACATAACTCAGAGAGGAAAAATGACATTTTGTATTCCAAGTATGTCTTAGGGCTGAGGCAGAGGAAGGAGGGAGAAGTTGGTGTGTGTAGGTCATTTTATCTGCTTCCACTCAAAGTTTAAGGCCTTTCCAGCCACTCTTCTCCTGTGAAGACCTATGGCGTGGCAGAGGTATGTTGTTAGTAAGGACATATGACCTCTCCTCCAACTTCTTTGAAAGCCCCCCAAGCTGTTGGCATCAGGCACTCATAAACAAAAGCCAGAATGAAGGTTAACAGCCATCTTGAGGTCCCTCAGTGAATGATATTTACAATGCAGTTACATGCTCTGGTTTCATGACTGCAATGGGTAATAATGAGGTATTGCTTTTCAGATACTGCTCCTTCAGGCTTCATTTCCTGGATTCGTGTGCCAATTGCCTATAAAATTCCATCACAGCTTGTAAGAAATCCCCCTCCCTCTTTTCAGGGTCATGGGAGTATTGGGGTGCACTGCAAAGAGTACAGTCACAACGTGCCCGTGAGGACAAAAGCATGTTGTTTTGCTGGATGGGCATACCCACCATCAAACTGGAGGTAAAATGCAGGGAAAATTAAGGTCAAAAAATATCTCTCTACCTTTGTTTGGGCATAGAACCATTAAATGGTATTGTGTCTAGAGCCTGACCACCATCCAAAGAGTTGACCACCTTTGAATACCTACCTAGTTCAGCAGATAAGAAAAGTACGAAGACATAATGCAAAAGTAATTTAGGTGTGTGGGGTGCTAATAAACATCAAGCAGCTTTAGCATGTAGATGAGAGGTGTGTTGATAGGGCTTGATTTTCTATTTATGCACTCTGAATATTCCTTTAGAGATGCTTACATCTCTTCTGAGTATATAACTATAGACAAAATAAGATACAGAAGATTAGACTGTGAGTAACTGTGAGAAGATTAATCTGTGAGTAATCTCTGAAGAAATTCCCTGCATCTAAATGCCCTTTGAGATCAGCTGTTCTAAGAATGTTCACTGTGTAGACAATAAAATGAAGACATTGTGCTCATTCAAAATAATACAGTAGTTGGGCACTTGCCTGGAAGTAGGTAGATAGGTTGTTTTATCTCTGATTTTAGTCTAGTCAACCACTAATAGTAGCAAAGGATCAAATTCAGACCTGTGTGATGCCACAACATTCCTTCAGGTGAGCAAAAAATACAAGACTGCCTAAAGAGAGGAGGTTAAAGTCAGCAGAGTGGAGCAACCATGATGAGATAGGTCCCTTTTAGCTCATCTAAATATGGCTTTTATATCTTTAATCAAGGAGGCATTTTCCCAGTTTTTTCTTGAGTGAAAAAGTATTATCTGCTGCTCAGAAAGGAAGAAATCTGGAGAGATTTCAAGCAGGTTTTAATCAAATTTCTCTTGTGATGAGTGTGAGCTATTTCCTGAATATATTGATTATGTGGAATATCAGGTTAGGAAGAGACCAATGGCTCAGTAAGATCTGAAAAACAACTTCTTTTTAAATATCTCTAAACAGAGATCTGAACCTTTTGTTGACTCTATGATAAAACAGAAGCACAGGTGCAGTCGTAAAATAAAACTGCTCATGGCAAAACAGTTTAAAAAGCTGGTAGAACTTCCATTTATATGTATGAAATATTGATGAGCTTAAGGTCTGGAGAAGAGACTTGCATTGATTAGCTCAATGCAGGACACTAAATATTGCTTTCAAGTCATTTGTTTCAGAACCAACTATAGAGAGAAACCTTTGCAATGTGATTTATAATTGCAGACTTCTGAAGGCAAGGTTGCCTTGGTTGTGATTTTTTTTTCATCTTTCAGCCTAAATTCCTTGCCATGTGATTTGGTTTTATTCACAATATGGCCATGGCAATAATTTCCTGGCTGACCTTGTATCAATGTATTCATTCTGTTTCAAAGGGCACGTTGTCTTTCATTGCCTTATAACTGAGGAGGCAAAAAACCCCCCAATTTAATGGTGGTGTGTGTTCTGAGAAATCACTGGGCATATAGCAAAGATGTTTTAAAAACATGACACAGTATAACTGTGAACCATGCCTTGAAACTAAGGAGTGTCCAATATTTTGCACCCTGCAAATAATTTTGTGACTTATGTAAGATCTCCCTGAGAATTAAGAAAGGTTCTAGTGCCTTTCATCTTGAACGTATTTGCATTGATTTTCTCTGCATACGTTGCTTTTTCTGTGTTTTTTGCATATGAATTTTTCTAGTACTGAAGAGTTCAGCATGTCAAATGCAGGCTGGGCTTTCCTAGTCCCAACAGCCTGGCAATTGTTCTTCTTTTTCTGAGTGAGATGAGGAGATTTATTAATACTGAAGTCGGAGGGGTCTGAAGAGCTTTTGCTATAACTGCTTGAGCCTTTCATTCACAGAACTAAGAAATGTTTTCATAGTGACTTCTGTTTTCTGGCCCAGAGAACACTTTGTTATCCCTTGCAAAAAGGAGAATTTCAGCTGGAAAATGGCAAGCACATTATGTTGCATATATATTTATACATACGTACACACAAATGGACACACTTAGACCTATATGGCGATGATTAGGCAATACTTTGAAACTTAGGCACTGGGCATTCAAAACTAGTTATATCTTAATTGTAGTTTACAAGGATTCACATAAAAGGACTTTTAAGCTTTTTTAAATATTTGTATACAAATTCTACTTAAGGATTGGGCATTCAACACTGGAAAGATGTAAAGATTAGCAAGAAAGAGTTTAGCACCAGAACCTGAGAGCAAACAGCTACTTTGGGTAGGGGAATGCTGGTGGAACAGGACTATGTACCTCAGCATCCTTTGGGGCAGCAGTTAAAAGCTCTTTTCTCTCAAAAACCGTTGAGGTTTGTAAGGAGCAGTTTTCAGCCACATAAAGCTCCAACTTTTGAGAATGTGACCCTGCATTTATAGAAGAAAGGGAAAAAAAAGTATATCTAAATCAGGGCTTGACTGCTGGTCTCTGTGATTTATCTGCCCCCACATTTAACATTGCTGTCTTCCCATGACTCTTGTCATTGTTCATTCAGTTGTCATTGTCATTTGCTCATTAATTTTTGGATTAACCCTCCCAATATGCATGTCGATGAATGCAAATGCTTCTTTATTCAGGTAAAGCAGATGTCTATGCAGTAGATACTTCTTCTGAATAAAGAACAGCTAGGACAACAGATGGTAAAGGGTCTGATTTTCACTTTATGATACTTTTTCATATCCCATTATTTTAAATGGTTGGTGTTTCATCTGTTTTGAGAATGTATACATAATAGATGAAGAAGGCCCTTGCAAATGGTTCATTAATTAGAAACAAATGAACTATAGAGAAGCTTTGACATTGGCCTATTATAAGATGCAATAGCTCTTCAGTTGAGTAGTTGTGCTGATTTAGGTTGTGCAAGAGAGAAGGTAGCCAGTAATTGCATCGATGAAATCAGTGAAAACTCCATTGTAATCACTCAATTTGCAGGAGTAAAAATGATAATATTCTGTCTCTGATAAAGAGAAATGGTTAAGGAGGACAATGGAATCCTGGCTTGTATTAGAAATAGTGTGGCCAGCAGGACCAGGGTGATGTCCCTCCCTCTGTTCTCAGCACTGGTGAGGCTGTGCCTCAAGTGCTTTGTTCAGTGTTGGCCACCTCAGTACAAGAAAGACACTGAGGTACTGGAGCAGGTCCAGAGAAGAGCAAGTGATCTGGTGAAGGGACTGGAGAATAAGTCCTGTGAGAAGAGGCTGAGAGGACTGGGGCTATTTAGTCTGAAGCAAAGGAGGCCGAAGGGAGACCTTATTGCTCCCTACAACTGCCTGAAAGGAGGTTGTAGAGAGGTGGGTGCTGGTCTCTTCTCACAAGTAACTAGTGACATAACAGAGGGAATGGCCTCAAGCTGCACCAGGGGAGGTTTAAAGTGGACATTAGGAATTTCTTTTCCACTGAAAGGGTTGTCAGGCACTGGAACAGGCTGCCCAGGGAGGTAGTTGAGTCCCCATCCTTCGATGTGTTTAAAAGCCATCTGAATGTGGTGCTTGGGGATATGGCTTCGTGGTGGACTTGGTAGAGGAGGATTAATGGTTGGACCTAAAGGTCTTTTCCAACTTAAATGATTCTATGAAATTGGCCTCTATGTCTGAAGCAGACCTTGTTTTCTCAGATGCCTAGTGCAGAATAACAAGATGGGTCTGTTAGAGTCACTTGTGGCTTTATAAACAGGAGGTAGCAAGTAAGGACATTACCAGCATCCAAGCAATGTGTACAAACTGGAGGATGGTGGTCTCTGACTACAACTCCTGTGTAGCTGCAGATAACATTTGCAGTGTTTGATGGGCAAACATATGATTCCCATCCCTTTTGGCTGGGATCTATGCTATATTGAGATAATTTCTGTCCTTGTGCTAAAAAGCTAAGAAGTCATGCAGAGATGGAAGTTTGATGCTTTTGTGCTACAGTTTTGCAATGTGGGACAGACATGGCAAAATCAAAACTTGGGATGAGAGACTGTGTGTCTGCCTGTAAATGTCTTAGACCTGCTTATAACATCTGCTTATTTTGATACCTCTGCCCTTCACTATCTCAATGATGAAAAGTTTGGATTCAGACCAAGCTTCTCCTTGGTTGCCTGTAGTTCCTGGGACTTCATCTTTATTAGAAATCCTTACTAGTATTAAGTGAGAGTGCCAGTGCTAAACAGGAGATTGTTCAGTGGAATATTTTGGGGGTTTGTATTAAGTGCCTGAAATAACAGTTGAGCTGTGTTGCCTTTCCTTGTGTGCCATTAGAGCTTCGGGCAAGGTCATATAATTTCCAAGAACCAGCAGCTGTGATTCTGGGATTGATTTGTTTGGGAACTGACTGGTTGTGGAAGTAGATAGGCTCTGTCTGAAGTACATCCTCCAAGTCTTACTCATGAACAGCAAGCTGATCTCCAGATGCAGTCGGTACGTTTCTGCAGCTCTGTACCACATCTGGGCTCTGTCTGCCCACCACTGCTGTCGGCTCAGTATCACTGGCTTCTTACAATGAAGCTTGAAGCTGGGCAGGCTGCATTCCAGTAATGGGCTGCTGAAAAATTAATCCACTCTGACAAATTAACAAAAAGAAGCTTTGGATCCTTCCCAGATCTGCACTGAAAACACCATTGGAGCTAAGCAATGTCAGATCTCCGGTGCTAATCATAACCAGAAAATCATGGCATGGCCATCATTAAGTAGGCTGGTTTCCTGAGAGTTTTCTCATAAATTCTGCTGCAGCTTTTCCAAAGGCAAAGCCACGTACACAACTTAGAGCTCATTTCCTTGTTTGCACCAAGCAATTTATAATGCTTATCTTGAGCTTTTGGAAAAAAAAAAAAAATCTTTTAAAGGCAGAAGTGTAAAAACAGAGCTAAGGAATCATGTGCACTAGAAAAGAGATCAATGTTTTTGTTTAGGCTGACAGAATTTAACTGTTCTGAATAATAACCTTAAAAATGAGCTGGTGCAGAGAAAATAATTTACCAGTTCTTCTCATGCTATAACTATTCATTCAGAGTATGTCAGGCTTAAGCTTTGGCTTGGAGCAGTGTGTTGGAAAGTTTTCATGGCTTTTTCCTCTTGTGAAGGGTCTAGAAGATGTGCCCATAATGTGTTTTAGGCATTGCAATGCCTCTTAGTGAATATACAACCTGGGTAAATTCAAAGCCGTAATAATAAAATAATAAATTATTTATTAAATAATAAATAGTAAAGGATCCATCTGCAGGATTGCTTCCTCATCTCTTACTTGCTCTAGGACTCCATGTTCAGAACAATATTTATGTGGCTGATTTGCTGCCTTATGTTTGTTGTGGGGCAGACTGTGGCACCAGCTAACAAGGTCTCAGAGTCAAAGAAGAAAATTTCTGTGATCCTTGCCCTCTTGCACTGTGGTGTTCATGTGTGTGCCAACAATCACAAGGCACTACTAGACACAACCTGCTGTGATGAGGCCACCATGTGAGGTGGCTTAAGAGATGTGGACAATTCTGATACTGCTCCTATGCAAGCAGAATAAGGTTTTGAAAACTAACTACCCATCTTGTGGATGGGTAGGTAGGTACTAGGCAAAATTAGCTAGTGCCTTGGATTGGATTTTACAGAAGGCAGAGTGTGGTAAGTAGACTCAGAAAATACACTAGCTCAAGTTCCACTGATAAACTAAGCAAATGTAAGGTTAAAGCTATTGTTTGGTTTCATGTGACAGATGGGGCATCTTGGTCAGGACAAACGTGGCTTAATGTATGAATTTCGGGAGAATAACTGGCATTTATGGTCTTTGTATATTACACCCAAATGTAACTGAAGGACATATCAGATATGACACACCTAAGGGTGGGATTCCTCTGCCTTAAGTTAGGCCAATAACGACATGAAGCTGGCTGATGAGGTCTGGAGTAACATGTTTTCTACGTGCTTCATGGTGGCAACAAGAGCAAGTAGGTGAATGACTCTTTTGGACCTAGGGCTTCAGAGACTTTGAGGTCTGATTTACCCCTCATCCAAGTACTGGAAGGTGATGTAATATCTCAGTGATTTTGTTTAGGTCTGATGAAACAACTTTGAAGCTCTTGAGACTTTGTGCATGGAGGTAGTTCAAAGAGAGCCAAGGTGGATACTAAGTACTGCAGCAGAGTTAAATGTTCAGGGTAGGAATCTAGTTCTCCCTGCAGCTCTAGACCCCCTTTACATCACATTTTGTAGCATGTTACCCCAGAGGACAGTGAACCCAATGACTTTGGCAAATGTTGCATTTACATTAATATTTTAGCAAATGAAAGAGAGAAAAAACTTCATAGCTATTGCACTAAATCACTGGGCTGGTGTAGCAACATGGCATTTCTACGTTAGTGACATGATTCCTTTTGACTAAATGAAGCTACATTTCTAATTAGATTTGGGTTTCTCCTTACCTCATTTTGACTGTGCTTTTGGAGCAAGACTTTGCCATTTAGTGCTCAGGGCAGCTTAATCCTGCCAGAGAGGCTCAGACTATGATCTTTTCAAAGACTTTGCTCTGGTTCATCTTTTTGTGTGTTTTATGTAAAACAAATATCTTATTTATTTATTTAAAAATGAAGAAAAGTTGTAAAAAAAAAAGCAGTAAAACAACAACAACAACAAATAAAGCAAAAGTGTCTGGATGAGAAAACACAGCTTGTGTGTCTGTGTTGTGAAGTAGTTTAACGTTAGACATCTGCCTTATAATAGGTTACGTCTGGTCACAAAATGCCAGTTTTCAACAGTAAACCTCAAGAAATGCAAAGAGCCAAAGCATAAATTTTTTAAGGTCTAGTATAAATCATGCATTTTATTTCCAGGTGCTTTTAGTCCTGAAAACAGATCTTCCCCCTCCTTTGGGAAAGAAACAAAACAAGACAAAACAAAACCCCAGAACATTCCTGTGGAGATTAAAAAAATCATAGTCTTTTTTATTAAAAAAAAAAAAAAAAGGTTATGGGAAAACTGGACTATTTCTGATGAGCTCTGACACTGGAATTTCGTAGCTCATTTTATCTAAGGACAGAAAATATTTCACCTTTGGAGGACTTCTTAGCTCTCAGTGTTACCTTCTTCTGAGTTACCTGTAAGAGCAAGAAGCCTTGTTCCTTATCCTAAACCAACAGGCATGCACTGCCATGTATGATGTGACATAAGCTTTTTGCAGTCAGAGCCTCTGGCTTCCCAGCAGTTCCTATTGCCTCTCAGCAACACCACTGTCCCTCCTCAGCATCTCTGTTGCCTTGAGGAGTTCCTGAACTGGGCTGTTGTATCCTTAGTTTCTCATTAGCAGCTCCACCTATACAAGCAATTAAGTAGGTGAGGAACTGCCTTTGGTTCTGAGGCCAATTTATGCAATTTATGCTTATATTAATCCCTCTAATCCCCAAAGTGGGATGGCTGCATCCAAATTGCCTACTAGGCCCTGTGCTAACCTGTGAGTTGTGCCTGTGCAGTGCAAGTTGGCTTAGGTTTGACCAGTGCCAAGGGGGATGCAAATAATGTAACAGTATGGATGACTGCATGACACTTTTTGGGACCATGTGCTCATTTCATTTAGTTTACTAATGTAGGCATAGACAATGAGTCCTGACAGGTCCAGAGGCAAGGAGAAAGCAGCAGAACTGTGTTGGTGTTCACATATAATTCAAGGACTAATTGTTGTTACTGGATAGATTTTCAGCAGAGAGGTGGACTCAGGCCCTCCTTCCTCTTGAAGGACTTGCATGTCAAAGGCAGCAGCTGCATGGCTGAGTCTCCATCTTTGAGCTTCTTCAGTGACCTGGCAAATCAAGTGTGACTCGGATGATCTTTTTTACCACCAGACAATAAGGGGAGGAAATCACAACCAGATGGGAATGGATGGGGATAAATTCCCACATCTTGATTTCTCTAGTCCCTTACAGTGAAAGGAAGGAGAGATGTGATATGACGAGGAGACATCTTCAGAATGAGCAGACATGGAGAAGTGCATGAGAATGCCCAAATGAGGTTCATCTTAATCCCCAAAGGGTAAAGCTCCTACAGCTTGAGGCTACGTTTAGCTGCAAAAGTGTTTAAATGAGTTAATCGTGGCTTAGCTGCTTGCTTAGGATTCCAGATCTTTTCACTAAAAAGTAGATCAAGTTAATCCAAATCAATTTCTCAAATCCATTTTTATTCAGATTATCAAACTTTAGGGCACATCAACCATTCTCTTGCACATATGTGCAGGCAACATAGCAGCTCTCCCTTTTTTAAATCTTTTAAGCAACTGGATTGAGGGATAAAGTATGTTTGGTTTAACTGGACATATGCCTCTCTCCTTTCACATTCCCTTTTGGAGACTGAGTTTGAGTCCAGTTACAAGGATGCCCTGACACTGGATCTTTTGGAGATGGTTTTGGCAAAAGGGGAATGAATCACCTCCACTTAAAGGAGCTGTGATTCACATAAATTCATAACCTACTTCATGCTTCATTTTTTACAATCAGAGCAAATCCTGCAAGGCATTTAATCCTCTTGAATTGAGAACAAGCACTCAAACCCAGAGCATTTTAGATCTGATTCTGGTTTACTGTCTTCTGGAACAGATAATAGTTGCAAGAGCTTAACACTGTCACAAAACTTATTGCACAGTTGGAAGGGCTATCAGATTTATTCTAACCAATATTTCATATTGGTTAGAAGTACTGATCTGACTTATCTTGACACTCAAGTCCTGTAGACTAGGGAAGAAGGACTAAAACTTTCCTTGCTGGCTAATATTCTTTAACCAACTTATTTAAAAGATAATGTTCACACATGCTAAATAATGTGATGTGCTTGTCCAAAGCTCCCATATCTAGAGCCTGCATTAATAAGTAATAGATATTAAAACAAAAGAGACAAGAATTTCTGGGTTTGTTTTAAGCGATACCCAATAAATTAATGAACATGTTTGTCAGTGCTGCTTTGGGACCTGAGTTAAGTCTAGATCGAGCAAAGCAAATGGCAAACAAGCATGTCCTAAAATAAACATCTGCAAAATGTCTGCATTAGCATTACTGTTGCAGATTTAACCTGAAGAGACTTTCAATGCAGAAGGGACCACTAGATCATTCACTTGACTATCTGCATAACACGGGGTGTAGAATTACTCGGAGTGATTTCTGTCTTGAGTCTACAAGACCTGGCTGAGGCAAAGCAAGGGGAGAATAAGAATATTTGTGATGGCTTGGATGGAAATAGAAGGAAGAAAAACTGAACAGTGGAAATATATGAAAGGCAAGGCTCCAGATCAGCATCCAAAGGTCAGTCATCATAAGTTTGTTTAAGGTTTAAGGTGCAGCAACAGACTTGCAAAACAATGAGGAAAGTACTTTTGTCTGTGTCATATTGCTCAGGCAAGTGTTTCTTCCCATCTTTGACTTAATGCTATGGAACCAATTCCTTTCCCATGAGCAATCAAATGGGAGCAGTAAATCTGATTTTTTATTTTTTTTTTTTCTGGGAACAATTGACAACCACATGCCAGGGGAGGGGAAATCCTCTTAATTTCCCTTTCACTGAAGTTGCATAGGACAAATAACTAGAACTTAAAATTAAGATGGGACTATACCAGATAGTTCAGAGTAGGTAGGATCTGAGTTCCTCCAAAAAATGGGAGATTTGGAGCCACAATGAGCCAGAGAGGTGACATGTGAACATACCACGAAAAAATTTCTTGATGTCTTCTTTGGAAAAATGTTCATTGGCACTGCAAAGTACCAGACTGCACAAATTCTGCTGGTTTCCCAGGATATCCGTGCAAATGTATCTCAAAAATGTCCCACCAACTTTTTCTTTGAGTTCCACTCTTGTGCTTTTCCTCCCTGGCGGTCTTCACAGGCAGCTGGGAATGGATGAGAGCTTTTTGTCTTGTAGATATCAGTCTGAGACCGCACAGTCAAACCATTAAACTAAATCATCAAGCACCAGACCTCTCTTCTTCATCACTCGTCTCTCTTGATTATACTTGATGTTTAGTTGAAAGCCACAAATGAAAAATCAGGATTAAAAAACAGGAGGCAGAAAATAGACATTTTTTGCAGAGGCAGAAAGTAGGAAGATGTGTTGATAGGTTTCTTCTGACTGTTTTGAGGAAAATAATTGGAGACAGTTTCCTTATCCTCTGTGTGTAGGTGGTCCAGATGAGATCCAGCTGCTATTGGTGCCACATTAGTTTTCTCCCTGTCTGGGCAAAGAAAGGGTCTGGCAGCTATAGGGGTGTCTGGTACAATACTCCTAGGTCCTTGGTTTATCTTACTACTGCATGGTGTGAGTAGGACCCTGTAGTGGGAGATAATCTCCACTCAGTGATATCAACAACCTATACAGCCAAGGCAGGCAGGGGACCTGGGGGACTTATTTCTGTCCTATAGACAGGAGAAACCTAAAAGGTGAACACAAAGGGTCACTGTTCAAATAACTGGGAGGACTCAGAAAGCTGTAGACCCACATTCCCACTTGAAAACCAACACCTATTTCCCCACTGGCATGTGTGAAAGTTCAGTGCCTAGGTGTTATAGAAAACAAAGTGCTGAAATACACCCTGACCTGAGCTCACCTACAGAGTTCTGGCTCGGTGCCCTAATTACAGGGTCACTGTCTGCTGTTTGCTTAAAACCCACTTCTCTGTGTACACAAACCTGATGCCACAGATGCTGAGACACAGGCAGATGCAGGTGCATATCAGCTTAAACCTTTCACCCCTACTTGGCTTCAGCCTCTTATACTACTAAACCTCCTCAAGGTCCTTGCTTATAAGCAGGTTGTTTTTTTAATACCCTGCAAGAAATTTCTGTTCAGTGTTTTGTCCTATGGAGCAGCTGTCCTGTAGCCCTGGTTCTGTTTAATTTCAAAAGCTAGCTAAGAAATATTTCCCTGGTCTCCTGTTTATGCCTATGACAATTTATTCAGTTACGCTTCAAACATTTCAGATCACAGTTGGGCTGCAAGGCGTTACAGAAAATAGAGGCTTCTTAGCTCACTGAGACCACAAGATGTTTCCTTGCTTTCAGGGTTCTTTGTGATGTTTGGTGTGTCTCTCGTTTGGTTTATACTGATGGGCAAATATCCTGGTTCTTTTATTTTGATGTCTATTATTTCCTGGACTAACCCCAAATTTTAACTCCATAACAGGAGAGTGGGTGGAAGCAGAGAAACTGATAAAATCTCCCTTTGCTGCTGTTGCATTTCTGAGATGTTTGTAACAGCTTAAGGTTTTGTTTATTTGATTTGGGTTTTTTTTTAATCACTGTGGTTAGGAATCCAGGTTTAGTGCCACACCATCTGATACTGAAGAACCAACTGGGGGCTGTTTTGTTTAGAGACAGGAGGATGCCTAAGTGAAGGTTTCACTGAAGTTCATGACCTTTTGTTTATATGGACACATGGGAAGGGCAGGAACTCTCAAATATGAGTAAAAATTGTCTGCCTTCAGGTTTGTATTGAGATTTTGAGAATCCTTCCCTGAGAGCTGGACAGCTTGCACTGAGATTGCTGCAGAGGATTTGTCCCTTCCTGTGTTGAATTCCCTTTGCACCGACAACTTGGTCACTCATCTGGCAGTGCCTGAACATCCCTGGCACCACAAAATCCTGACTTTCTGGATAAAATAGCAGCAAGTTCTTTCTTTGAACACAAGATTGTGATGGTACAGAGGCATCCTGGCTGTGCAGGAAGACAGGGCAGACAGCATGGGCTGGCAGACTTGTCAGCTGGCCTTGTCATCTGGCCTCGGTCACGCTGCTTTGGCATGGGTTGCTCCAAGCAAACTGCAGGGTGGAAGCCAAAATACATACAGTTTCTTGAGGCTGCCCTCAAATGCTGATGCATCATATGCTTGTAAACATCTGTCTTGGATGCAGGCAACATGCATCCCCCCAAGTCTTTCATTGCCCACCCAAGCTCAGAGCCATGTTCAAATGTCCTTGACACATGGAGGAAAGGAGGACAGTGACTGCAAGCTGTCTCCAGACCTGGTGGCCTCTCCAAGGGCTGCTTTTTCACGGCTGATGAGGTTCACAGAGCAATTGTGAGGGAGAAGCAGAAGGGAGGGGGAGGCAAGTGAGGCTGCCATATGGGGATGTATAATCCTAAACATGTGCACTGATTCTTCTAGTTACTCGCTGGAGAGCAGAAATGTCGTGCTCCTTGTGAGCTGGGGCAGGAGGGGCCCCATGTCTGAACTAGAAGCAGATCCAGGGACCATAATGGGGTCCAGAAGATGAACTTCCGTGAATCAAAGGCACACATGTTTATTTACAGTACAGTCAGCAGCAGGGAAGCCGCCCCAACAAGCTCATAAACATATTTACAGGGATTTCACAGCAAGGTTTGTAAAAAACAATAAAGCAATCACTCAGCACCTCTGCTTAGGAGCTCTTTATAGCATGGAGTCTTACCCAGAATCACTAGGCACTGGCTGAGTCACTCTTGAAAAGGCCTCTGACTCCTCCTGGTTTGTTGAGATTTATTGCTTTTTCTCTCCCAGAAGTTTTCCTAATTCCCTCTGCTCCTGTAAGGAGCTGTTCTGTTCTTTAACCCACCGAGGACCAGGCTAACTCAGCTGCACCTCCTTCTCCAAGATGTGGACAAGTAGCCACCTCCTCCATCTTTGATGTCCCACATTTTTGAAGCTATGTGGGCACCATGTCCAGTCTGTGTGCCAATGATCCTGTAACCAGCTGCTTTCCAAACACCAGCACTCTCTGTGGAAGCCTGAGAAAACCCCAACTGTCCTCCCAAAGCCTATAAATTCAAGGTCCTTGATGTTTGCATTGCTGCTTTACCAAACATGTTATATCCACATCATGTTATCCTCACCTCTGGACCCAACACAGAAGCCAGCTTTGACTATTCCAGTCAGGTTTTCCAGTTCAGGGCATGCTTTCTCTTTCCATTAATGATTTTCTGTCTCTGGGAACAGCTCTCGAGGGGGAGGTCATGCCAGATGAAGCCACAGTGAAGAAAGCATTGAGCAGAGCTGCGTCTGCTGCGGTGGGAGGCCCTGGTGAGACTTTGGGGGTGGGGGTGGTGACACAATCTGGTCCAGCATGACACTGAATCTGTGCCAGGTAGATGATGATCCCTCTTCCCACGAGCACAGGCACCCTCCAGAGAGGCTCACTATTTCTTTTGACTATATCATGTGTCTCCACACCTAACCTGTAGACTCTTTGAAGCTTCTTTCAAAGCTCCCACCCTTCCCAGACATTGGACTGGAAACCTCATTACCTACAGAGCCTGAAGAGATCCCCAGTCCAGAGGAGAAGAGTGGCTGAATGAGGATGCAGGAGACAGCAGCCCTGCCCCGTCACAGCTGTAGGTCTGTTTGAAAGTTTTCAAGTAATCACAGCCTTGTAAATTTGCAAGGAAATCACAGAGCTGCCCACACTCCAGGAGCTGTATTTGTCACCCCATATCCTCCTGGTGCTCTTAAAAGCAGGGAACTGGCAATGTTCTTTGAAACAGTGGAAAAAAAAAAGGCAAACCAGGACTTGGCTTCATGGTTATAAATAGGCCCAGAAGGAGTGGATCAAAAGTGATGCAATAACATGAAGGAAGAGAAGAACCAGGGGGGAGACCTGCCTTTCTCCTTGATCCATTCCAGAGCTGCTGGCCATCAAAGCACGTACTGTGCTGTCCTTTTGGCCAGGCCAGCACCCCCTGCAACAGCATGGAGGGGGATTCACGGTGCTCCTCCCTTTGCTAGGGCACATGAGTTGAAAGGCACTGTGGTATTTTTAGTAAAGAGCACAAATGTATATGGGAAGGGTCATGACATGAGTTGGTCTGTGAACAGCAGCTGTTTCTCAAGACATCATGTAAGGGGGCTGCTGGTCTGGAGGAGGATCCTCTGGGGAAGGGCTGGTCTCTCTGTTGACTTTGAGGCAAAGTTTTCAGCATATAAACAAACTGAAGGGTTTTAGTGGTCCCAAGTAAAAGGCAAACTAGGTCCATTGCACTTGGGATATCATCCTTTACTGAAACAATTCTGTTCCCTATTGTATTTAATTTGCTTTCTAAAGCATCCAGTGAAGTATAATGGCCTTCCTTGACCTTTAAAAATAATCTCTGTGTGAAGGGGAAGAAAGCATTCTGGCCAAACTTCTTCTTCTGACTGCAAGCTGGAAAATCGTTGGGGGTTATTTGATGAGTGCCCCGTTTCCCATGACAGGTATTGCTGCTCTTTTAATTTTGCAGAACATGGGAATGGCAATGCTTGCACATAAGGCTGGAAGCAGGGCAGGGAATGAGGGGTTAAGTGTAGTGTGGAGCATGACAGTGTCTCAGGCAACCAGTCCTAGATTTCTAAGTCATGGCCCTGCTGGGCATTTTGGGTTCAAGCTGAGGGTGTTTTCCTCCAGCATCTAAGTTTCTCTGTGGAGTCAGCATATGTCATCCTTGAGTTGAAACATGAGCCATCCTATAAGCAGTGAGGCCAATGGACAAGTCAGGGATTGAGGGTAGGCTGAATCCCTTCTTCATATAGAGGACACTCAACATGTCAGAGGTCAATATCCATATATCTTCTGTCTTGCTAATCTTGGTGACATGTTGCTTCCAGTCCCCTTGAGGAAGGATGCCTTAAGGTGCTAATCCACAGCCTCTGAAGTTTTAAAGCAATTTAGTTTCAGGCTGTGGATGGACAGGATCTGGGGTCCCCTGACTCTCTAGCTGTGCAACTGCAGACCTTCAGGGCTTTGCAGGCCCGACACCATTGTACAAAGCTTCCAAGCATTATTCAGATTGAACAGCAACCCTTAGAGTCTTTTAAGATGCATCTCATAGCAGGCCAGTGGACCACCTGTCTGGGATGGCCAGTGTAGTAGCAAGCTTTTGTTTCCAAACACAACCTGTGAGTCTTGTGCTTCATATATTTTAATAATGTGCAAAATCCTTTGGAGCTTTCTCATGCTGCATTTTGTGGCTGTTATTCTAGTTTCTCGTTAATGGTTCTTAGCTGACAGCTACCCTGCATGAAAAAAAAAGTTTGGTGAATGGAAAAAAAATGCACTGATTTGAAGGTCTTTTTCTGTGCTGGTTCCAGGGTTAGAGGACATCTGTGGGTGTCTGTGTATGTGGTTCCCAGTTTTCAAGTATCTAAGCAATCTGAGCAAACTCCTAGTAAATCATTAGTAAAATACTGCTGGAGTCACATCTCTTGTCCCTGCTCATTGCAGGTGGGGGCTTGGACTAGATGACATTTAAAGGTCCCTTCCAACTCAAACTATTCTGTGATTCTACAAATTCAAATTCCCTTAAACAAGCTAAATGTGCTGGGAGTTCTAAGATGGGTATTGATTACAAGTAACTATCTTGCATTTCATTTGAATGTGTGCTCTTCAGGAAGGAAATTTCCTTCTAAATCCTCCTGAAGCTGTCTGAAGGATTACCAGTATGAAGAAACAGGACAATCATGTTTGGAAGAATGTTCTGAAGTCCATGTATTTTTTTTTAATGTTGCCTTTATTTTGAATTATTGCTGATGTTTTTGATTTGAGGGTTTTGATTTCATTTTGCTGTTAGTGTTTCCCATGTTTTCTTGCATGATTTTTCATTGGTTGGGTGCCAGTGTAATGAGAAGCAAAGAAAACAAAAGCCAACATAAAATGCTTCTGTGTTACTGATGTGAAGTGTATCAGAGAGTATTAGCTTCAAAGCTGTTCAAAGGCAAACAGCTTGGGTAATTTCTATTCCATTATGAAATTTACAGCATTGTCTTTTCATCCCTGAAGGGACCGAAAAAAAATAATAAAAGGAACTTGTGAGGGATTTTGCTGGAGAAAAACATCTTGTCAGCTGCTCCACCCTCTGCTGAGGATTCAGTTCAGTTCTAAAAGAGGAAAAATCTTTTACTGAATATCCTCAGTCAAGGATTTCCTTGGAGGCTGCCCATGTCTGCTTTAGCATTTGAGAGATGCTAAGAAGCCAGTTCTGTAGATACTGTTGAACTGGAGGTTCACATCTTGCAATTATTTCTTAGAAGTCCTTTTTCTCACTCTGAGAACACTTGCAAATATTTTTGGAGCAAGAAGACATTTGGCCAAGCAGCCAAAAACACATGGCTGCATTGAGGCTGTGACCCCTCAGGTAGCAGCTCATTCACTCTGGAGTTGTATGAACTGTGATTTAAATTTAAAAAATAACATCTTGCTTCCCAAGGTCTGCTGAGGCACTGATATGTCCTCTCTCCTCTGTTGGAATGAAAGCACAAGCCAGACAAAGGTGAGAAAATATAGTCCCTCCCTGTGTGGCTCTTCTGCGGAGGAAAAGAATAATTGTTGCCTAAATTCCATTTAATCTGCACTCTGTCCCTCAGTCCCAGGCTTTACTCTGTATCAGCCAACTGTAAAACCCTAAAGAGCAGAATACAGGGAAATAAGTTACTTTTGGCTTTTGAATTGCATAATCTTTTAGGTGAGGCATTTAGCAGGTGATGGTGCAATAAAGGAAAGTGGTGGGGCTGTCTGTGTAGTGTGTTGCTGCTATGGAGCTGAACGTGCTGAGGTCTGGAGAGGAGTGGTGTTAATGGGCTGCAGCACATGGGAAGTGAGCAGGGTGAGTGATAAGGTCTAGATCTGGGGTTTGGAATTCCCTCAGGTGCCTGAAAGATCCAGTGTTTCTGCCTGAGCTGTTAAAGGGTCTACTGCAATAGACAGACTGCACAATGAATAAAACCATCTGTGTTTTGCTCTTGCTACAGCAAATTCAATATTAAGGAGCCACAAGGGTTCGAGTTGGGTCCAAAACACCCTATTTAGTAATGTGTATCACATGCAGTAGCCGTATCTAATCATCAGCCCTGGCAGCCCCTTGGTGGCTTTGGGGACATACTGGGCGAGGAGGACTGTAATGTGCTCCAGCAGTGTGTGACAGGCTACAGAACAGGACCAGCATGCTTTACAAGTCCTGGAAAAGTTATGGCTTGTGTGACCCTGCCCAAATTTACTAATTTATTTGGGTAATATAATTCACAGCTAGAGCTCTACTAGCTTATTTCTATCACAAGAGGGAGCCAAAGGTACATTTCTTGCTCATGGCTAAGAGAACAAGGTATTACCTGGGAAATCCATTCCCAAATGTGAATATCAGGGCTAGAAAGATAGGCAAGGGCCATCTCTGTGTTTCCCAGTCTGCCATGTCAAGCTAATCAGGACTGACTCTGTTTTGCCTCCTTTATTTAAAAATATAAGGAAAAAAGAGGAAATTGGTGCAAGATGTCTGATTAGTTGGCTGTAGGAGTCAACACATCTCTTCACATGTCTTTGATCATGCACCAGTGTGATAGCTTCCACTTGCCACTGACCTTGGCTGGTCCCTGGTGCTGGCACCACCAGGACCTGTGCAACCCCTGAGACCTCTTCCACATTTAGTGTTTGTGTGCCTCCTGTATCTGCACTTTCTGCCTCTGTGTTGCCCTCTTTGCCATCCTTCACCACTAGATCCCTGTCAGGCACATCTAAATAGAAAATTCTCCAGCACTGCCAGTAGTGGAAGTGCACAGTGCCCTATATATGGCTCCTGACCAGCTTGCAGAATAACAGCTACTCAAGAGAAAAGCCTGCTCTCAGATTCATAAATGTGGATTATCCACAGTCCAGGAGGAATAAAAAGCTGTGGGTCTGTGCTGTGCATCACGACAACACCCCCATAAGCCATCCTGGACACCCAGAGGTCCAAAGCACGGAAACCTCAGCTGCAGATTAGAAAAATACTAGAAAATAACAAAATCCACTGCTTAAAGGAAGCCACTGAGCCCCATATGCAGACACCTAAATAACTGTGATTCCACAGTAAAAGGTATTGGGCATCCAAAGCAGCCATCAAAGATGAGGATATAAAACTGATGGGCAGATTCAAACAGACCCATATACCTATTAGATTGTGCTCCTATCTGCTAAATCACAGCTTCTATTACAAAAGAATTATTATCCTTCTACTTAATGCATGTTAATCAACACAGCAAATTACTCAGTTCCCCCAGGTCTTATTAAGAGCTAACAGCAATTTTCATCAAGTTACCAGATTGCAAAGGCTTCGACTTGGACAGACCATGTGAGAAAACTTTCCCTAGCTTACACAGAATAATATTCATTAGTTTAATTGTTAAATGTTATCTGCTGCATTAGTTTGTGTACTATTGTGAAACAATAAACAAACAAATAAATAAACAAATTTCCCCATTTGATGATCTAGGCTGGGTACTGAGGAGTGGGTAAAATTAAAACTGCATGAACTCTAGTTAAATGTGAGCATCTTTCAGCCTGCCCTGGGCTTTTTTGCAAACTTACTGTTTTAAGAAATCCAGTGATTCATGGTGGGTTTTAGATTCATCAAGAATTACTCACTACACTTGTAAAGCAATGCATTAAGACAGGTATCTTTAGGGACAGCTAATGGCTCTACTAGTTCCTATTTTCCTGGAAACTAGGATTTTCCCACTCGACCTTTTTTTTTCTGCCCAGATGCTTTGAATTAAAGCCAACAATCAAGCACCCATTTTTCTTTCACTTGTACTAGTATAAATCAAAAGCTAACCATGTTAATGTCACTGGTGTAAAATTGGAGGAAATGAGAAAATAATTAACCTGGGTAAAATCTAATTTGTTTTTTTTGCTCTTTCCAAGTTGAAATCTAGATTAAAAATAGTCATGAATGTGTACAAATGGGAAATGGACACAACACATCATCTGTCTGGGAGAGGAAAATTCAGGGTTTTTTTCCCAAACTCCTAGTCTTACTATAAAGCAAACAAAAAATGGACAAGCACCTCACTGGTTTCACACTAAGAAAACACAAAAAAGAAAGCCACAAGATACCCACTGATTGATTGCAATTCAAGGCAGCTGGTATAAGCCAGGCTTCAGAGTTCAGCTGAAACCCTGGACATGCAGGGTTAATGTGTGTTTATACAAGCACCACAAGCTGTCATTTCAGTTCCCTTCCATCCGTATTTGCCATGGCCTACACACACAATAAAGCTCTTTTCAGAGATGACATAATGTAGTGTTTTGCAAAAAAAAAAAATGGGGTGAAAGTTTTCTTTTCATCCTGCCAATGGGAAATGTGTCTTATGTGCTTCAGCAAATTACTGCCTTGAGGCAGAAAAAGCTCTTTGTAATACTTTGGTGTTAAAACAGGTACCTAGTCATCTATCCAGCAGAGTCTAACATAGCTGTATCCTCCAGAGAGAGGTGGATGCCTTTGAACTTGCTTTCCCAGCAGTGCTGCTGCATCAAGGTACACTTTGAATGCCATTCGTCTCCAAGGAGGTCTGCTACAGCTGCACTACACATTTTATAGATTCTGCAGAAAGAAATAGTCCCTTAGAAAATACAGGAGCTACATTCAAGTGCATATTTTGCTAGCGTATCTATTCTTCTGAGAGCCATTGGCAAAAGTGAATGCTCTGATTATAACGTGGCAGAGTCAGAGCATCTTTCTCTTTATGAAACATGGGGGAGCTGGGCTGTAATAAGTCACATTTCTGGACAGAGTTTCAGGCAAGCTGGAGAAGAGCAAAAGAACAGCATAAAGTGTTTAATGCCTTCTTGTGAGGTTAAATACAGGGAGTGCTTGAGGTGGGATATGCATATCTAACACCACACCTCTGCAGGACAAAGCAGAGCACCTGAGCTAGTCATCCAAGTGGAGAAAATGCACTGAAATAAAATAAGTTGGACCCAGGCACTTCCAAGTCCTGAGTCACCCAAACTGTTTAGGATATGCCTTCTTCATGAAAAGGTGAACTGCCTGCAGAGACATCATTCAGGCATCTTCTTTGGGCATAGCAGCTGGGTTGGGGTGCTCTTGCTTTTGCTCTCCAGTCTGACCTTGCACCACTCATGATGGCAGCAGCCAGGAGTGGGATGGCATTTGCCAGAGCAAAGTTAAATAATGAAAAATCTACTGAGGGGTTCATATGACAATAGAGAAAAGAGGTAATTTGTTATTTCTGAGGGATTTGTGTAAATAAATGCCTAACTTGAAGAAAAGGAGACTGAATGAAGTGAAAATGACCTTTATAGTCTTCAAAGCTAGTGTTGTTTTAACCATCATGATCTAAGGACATGACTGGGACAGAATTTGCCGATAGAGATCTTAACTCTTCCCACATCCTTGTCTCACTCAAAAATCATAACACTTAACATTCCTCTCAGCAAAACAGCCCTGCTCTCTCATTACTTGGTCAAAATGTGGGAAGGAAAATCCTTTCATCTCACTATGGCTCACCTTGATTTTCCAAGTTTCCAGTAGATAGGTGAAGCCACCAGTTTTGAGGGTTTCATGGTTTCTACCATTTTTCCTTCTACACAGCATCATTTAATGAGAATTGACTTGCCACTAAGGATAGTTACTGGATAACTTGAGTTTCTCTTTGTCCCACTGTGTACTACAGCAGAATGTATTGTTCAGGGATGGAGAACTGTCTGTCTGTTTGTTTCCTTTAAAACTACATTTTCTTTCCTTTGAAACTGCATTTTCTTAAGATAGATTCAGGAGTACAGCCTGTTTAACTTTAGTTGCCACATACTGGTTCTTATTTATGACCTTATTAAGAGCTCCAAAGGCCTCTTAGTGTTTTCTGCTATTTTCTCATAAATATGTTTGTACTCTCAAGCACTTTACACAGAATACATTCTTAAAGGCTTTCTGGTGTAAGGTGTTTTCTCCAGCCCTTGAATCTGTGGTTCTTTTCTGTGTTTACTGCCATTGTTTTTTCAACATGGTTTTAAAATCAAGTTGTGTCAGGACTGTACACAGTGCTCTGTTACACCTCTCCAGATGTCTCTGCTTGCCCGTCAGAAGAAGATCCTCCACTCTGCTGTTCAGAGCTCTTTTGAGTTTACAAGACCAGATAATTAAATATCACAAGACTTCTGTGAAACTAATTCATGTTAAGACCCTCGTTTTCATGTGGGTAAAATAAAACGTGGGCGAGTAAATGATTTGCCCAAGGCAGAGACCAGACTGGTGCATAGTGGTCCCCTCCTCTATGGATTAGAAAACCAGGTTGCCCACATGCCCTTTTGTTTTGAACTCCAGCCAAGTGACTTACGTTCCATTTAGAAGGGCTCATTTTTATTGCTTTCCCATGTAAATAAAAGCTGCATATTGCTACTGGGTGACAAGCAATTTCCTTCCACTCCCCCACTTACAATAGAGGAGAAATGTTACAGATGATGTTACTTCAGCAATTCATGCATTTCCTAGGGGAAAAAAAAAAAAGCAAAACTGTGCCTTTCTGTTAAAACTGCAGCTGCAGGTTGCTTGTGCAATGCTATGCTTATATCTTGGAGAGATATATTTATTTTTATTGCCCTATGGAAAGAAGGGAGAGGAAAAAATGTGGTAGCAAAGTGCACCCCTTTGTGAGAACTGTTGCAGTTATCATCCTGGGTGTGCCTAGGAGCTCAGGTCAGTTTTCTCATGGTCTCTGCCTCACCTGAAGCATCTCTAGGTAAAGATTAGTTTGGCTCACAATTAATCTTTTCATTACTAAAATGAAACTACTGCTCCCATGTACTGGGATTACAATGTCCTTCAAGGTTTACCACAACAAAATGGTGCTATTAATTTCTGTGTTTTGCCTGTGTTGTGACTACTACTAACTTTGGGTGTCAACAGTGCAGACATACACTGCACTACTTAACTGGGGATCCTTTTCCAGTCCCTGAAGAGAAACAGCACATTTCTGTCATGACAGAACTGATCAAAGATCAGTTCAATACTCTCATATGATTTGTTTTATATTCCACCAAGAGAGGCCACTCTAGACAATAAAGGAATGTTGAGAAAGTGAAATTCAGTGAAAAAAGGAAGAGGTCAAAGATCTTACAATAGAGAAAAACATCCACTTGTCCCAGACTGCACACATTTAAAAGAAAACCCAAGCAACCAAAACAAAAGAAGGTATTTAACTTTTTATTTTTATTTTCTATCCACAACCTACCTGTTGACCATAAGGCAACACACAGCCCTCCGCCAGAGCAGCCACTAAGGTCTACCTATAGCTGGAGGAAGCCCACTCCACGAAAACCTCGATTTCAGAAGGTACTAATTAACCCAGGGAAGGCCCATGGCACCATCTAGAGGGAGGAAGAAAATACTGTTGCTTCTGGGTTGTGATGTTTCCTTCTGTGAGTACTGTCACCTAAAGGATCAGATGGACATGGAAACAGACCAAATAATCTTTTATTTTTTTTTTTTGAGGTGGAAGATGGGCAAAGGCAACTGTGAGAAGAATCAGATAGATCCAATTACTTTCTCTGGCTGTCTGTGATCAATAGTACAGTGGTTCAAGAATTAGATTTGAAAAAAATATCTGTCTGGAGATGATGGAAATGTCTCAGGCAAGAAAATATTAATGAAACTTACCTTCTAAAGATGTGTCAACTTCTTGAAAAATCTGGACTGTCTGTCTGTATTTTTTCCAGCTCTTCCACTTCCAAAAACTTACTGAATGACCAATGGATTCCTCCAGCAATCCTTCTCACCTCACCTTTGGTGACACCCATATTTGGTTGTGGCCCATTTATTGCCTTGTATGCTTTCCAGGGTATAAAACTCATTGTCACCTTTCTAAGAAGCTCCGCAGAAGTGTTATAATCAAATTCTGTGGAGAAAATTAAAATTGAGGGGTTGGAAATTCTGTAGTATGAAAGGCAGTAAAATGATCAAGGTCAGATGATATATTGTGGTTATGTCTAGATTCCAAATGAGTAATAATCATCTGAGCTTGGCTGCATTTCAGTTTGTGCATCTCAGGATAAAGGCTGTTAATGAGTTAGCCTTCTGATAATATGCTGTGACACTGGTCATCCTCATAGCCCTGCTTTGCTGTGCAGTCCTGTGAGGGTTCTGCCAGCAGTTTTATCCCCACGGCAATGCCCCCTTTCTGAAGCACCCAGCATGGGCACCAGTTTTCCTGTAGAAGGACAGAGCAGACAGGGTGGAGCCATGTATAGGTAATCCCAGGACACTTCAGCCTGCATCCACAGCCAAAGTGAACCTCCATCTGGCAAGATTCAATATGCCAAGAGCTTCTCAGCAGAACCATATTAGTGAAGCTGGCATCTCCCATCTCCATGCTGCTCAAGAGACGTCATAAAGAGCTGCTTCAGAGGGCAGTGCACTATGCTCCTGCTCAGCTCCATCTCTGTGCACCAGCCCAGCTCCGTGCAGGTGCAGTGGAGATGAGAAAGACAATGGGTGCTGATGTGAATTAGACCTCGGCTCCATAATGCTGGCCAGGCTCGTGGCATGGAGAAACCACTCTCATCATGAGAGGGTGAGGATGCTGGTAAAGCTTGGTGTTAGCAGTTCAAGGGACCTTCCCTGGATTACAGGAGAACAAGTCATGTCTCCATCGTGGCATCTTAGCTTTCAGCCTCTGTGCATTTTGCTAGGTGTGGCCCTCAAAAGCTCTGACTGAGTGAAGAAATACTACAGACACATGAACAAACCAGACACATCTGGAATTAGAGGGAGAAGGGAAATTGGAGGGATCTAGAGGATCGTCTCTCACTATACATTTATATGAGGGGGGAAAGCTACACGGGTGTAGTGAGGCTGTATCGGCACACGATGGCATTCTCTCTCTTCAGCAGCTGTCTGTGACTGTATGGTGCAGCACAGGCACTGGACATTTCCTTCCCCTGGTCCGAGAGCCTTTACTCATCTCTTGAAAAGCAAGGATGAACTTTAGAAAGACATAGGGGGCTGCTATTCCAATCAGCACTGCAGTTCTGTTTACACAGGACTTTAGAGGATTACAGAGGCTCTAGGCCTGGCTGGAAGAAAACACTGAAGACCACAGAAATACTGCTGAGCTGATGTGAAATGTTCCTGGTGTATGTGTACGGCCAGATCTTTCTAGCACCTGCTAGTCAGTGTTACACTCCTAAACATTAGGAGAATTATGAATACTCTCATGCCAATCCTACATTCATTTGGTTTGTTTTCATTCTCCTGTAGTCCCGCTGATGCAGGCAAAATAATGTTTTTGAATATGTGTTATATAGTGCTTCACACAAAGGATTTTTGGATGCTTTGGTCCCACTGCATTGTATGTGATAAATGAAAAGCCAGAGATGCTGAAGCACAAGCTGCTAAAGGATGTTGTAAAAGTTTTTACGTTTGAAATTGTGCTGATCTTTGACATCTGTCTACTGGGTAGGGAGATGATTTAGAGATAATAATATCTATAATTGTCTTTTGAGATGGTGCAAAAACTTAACTCCATGTGCTCAGGACCAGACCTGGCTTTTTTTTTTTTTTTTTTTTTTTTAATGAGAAAATGCTGGTTTGTCAGTATAAAAACTTTCCATAGGTACATGTCTATTCAATTAAGTTATATTCAGAAAAAGCATACCAAAGCCAACGTTCTCATTTCCAGCTATTATTGGCAGTGTTCTTGGAATGAAACCCTGTGATTTTTTTATATTCCCAAATGGTTCATTTCTAAATAGCTTTCATTTAATGGTTAAGCTACAATTTTTAATAATAGCCTTTATTGGACCTTCTAGGTTGGCTGGAATGAAAAAAAGTGATTTTTAAGCGTTTGATTCCTAAGTAAAAAGAGAGGGGAGGTAGAAAGTAGATTTTTAATTATTATTATTGTTTTGCAGGGGTGAAAAATCTGTGGTTTTGCAGGCAGTTTTCATTTTGAAACTGAAGCTGTCATGAAAAGTGTTTGGTGAAGATCAGATATGTACAGCAGGGTCTGAGAGAGCAAATCATGCTGCTATCCTGAACTGAACAGTAGCAGAAGGAAACACAGCAGGTTTCAAGTCTGTGACCATCCTCCAGTTCTTACTGCAAGCAAATGCAGTCTCAGCAGATCTGGAAATTCGAAGAGCTTTGTTTTTCCAGCTTTATAACATCAATGGCTGTTTAAGCAGAGTGGTTCTTAGTTTTGTTAGGAAGTATCTAATTCTTTTCTACTTTCATTTTGCATTAGCCATGATCTTGAATTCAAGTCCAGCCAACCATCATCACCTTCTTCCTATCACTCCTTCAAAGCTTCATCACATTAAAAAAAATTAGTACAAATCCATGCATTTTCTGACTCTCCAAGGAAGATGACTTGGAGGAAATTGCCTACAGGTGAATGCACTGAAAGAAGCAATTAAAAGGCAGTTCAACACCACTGCTGAACTCCCTCCAAGTGTAATTGTTCCTGCATAAAAAGCCTATGATGGATGGGTTGCAGAAATACCATCATATTATACTACTGTGTAATAATGCCAGGTTTCATAGTTATCTGTGGAGTGGTTTAGGTGATGCTGATCTTGCCTTGGAACCAGCATAAAGCAGGTAACATGTAAGAGTCCATTTCATCCTTATTTTTCACGATTCTATGGATTTGCAGAAATTCAAAATCTAGGAATAAGTATTCTGGGCCAAGCCAAATACCTATTAGGCATAGCTATAGATAGTAAATTAAGTGAGGACTGTTTTTTTCCACTCTTATGGCTAATGCTTCTAACACCCTGCTTTTCAAAAGCAGTGACCATGTGCAAAACTTGTGCTACCATGCACAGGACAAACATATCTTGTCTCTAGTGTGGAGAAATAGTAAATTCTTAGGAAGGGTCAATAAAAAGAGAAGAAATATCAAGGGTATCTCCCCTGCTGAACTCACATAGGGTCTGGTAATCTGTGGTTTAGTGATTTAAGGAACAAGATGGGTGCAGCATCTGCTCCAACATACCTGCAGCCACTGAAAACAGTATAATTAAATACTGAGTCTTTAATCACAAACTTTTGATCACCGTTTAAATATCGCTGGGTGTTGGTTTTGCCATTCCTCCTCTAGCCTCTGGCCACATCTGTGTCTTATATGATCCAGATGTTTTCCTTGGCAGAACTGCTGTCCAGACTGTCATTGTAGATTGTCAAGAGTACTATGTTATGCTTGTTCAGGAAATCGTAATCCAACTACACCATTCAGTTCTGTTCAACAGACTGCTGCAAACACTTTTTTTTTCCCTCAGACTATTTTTGCTGTTACAACACTTGTTTTATCTTTGAGTTCCCCTTTTAAATCCAGGCCTTTCCTTCTCTGTGACTTAATATGCACATGGGACAATTAAGGGAACATGAGAGATTTGTTTGCAAACAGGTGAAAACCAAATACAGAAAGGGCGATGGAGTCACTGACTCTAGAGATCTACTGCCTTATGTGTAAATAATTCCCTGTACAGTGGAAGGCAACGTACACACACTTCACACTATTATGTTGATGTAAAAGATATTGAGCAGTAAATATTATGAGGGAAGTGTTTTTAAAGTTTTTGTTCTCTCAAACGTATAAAGTTAGGTTCAAAAGTTAGAAAAATGTTATCTATGAAACAGATAACAAAAGATTCAGGCACCTAAATTCTACCTTTAGATAGAAACACCTGGCTCATTTTCCATTTGAACAGTGAGGAAATAAAGGAAGCTGCATTCTTTTAAGAGCTGTGATGTTTATAGTTTTCATCAAGGATGGAGTTCCATCTGAGCTCCTCATCCTGAAGTTCTTCAGGCTCAGCAACTCTTTTTTTCCAGTAGGATTGCCAGAACCAGCTACCTATTAACTAAACACATAAGCAGCAACCCCCAACTTCTTTCTAGTTGAGACTATGAAGACAAAATCCCAAAAATTATGGGGACAGAGGGAGAATAAACAAGAGAAAATTTAGTTTTTTAATAAAGTAATGAGGCATGATTGAAGAATCCCAGGTTCTTCTTCCTGCTCCCAGGCTGGGTTATTAAAGAGTCCTGAACAAAATGCATGAATGTCCTTGAGGTTCAGAAGCAAAGCTGAAAGTGGCAGACAATGGATGAAGCATCTTGTGCAGCCTCTGAGTTCTGCTTGGGACCTTCTGGGTCTTGTGGGAACAGTGGCCAGGATCACTGGGGAATTCACAGGAACCCTCTGAGGAACTTGATCATGCCTGCTACTGCCAGGTAAGGACAGGTAAGGGGAACCACAAGGGTCTGGGACTGGGGGAGCTCTAACCGCTTCTAACAGATATGGTCAACTGCTTCTGACACAGAGTGCCTGAAGGATTTGTTTCAGCTGCTCTGAACAGAGAGGATCAAGAAGCATTTGAGCTGCTGTTTTCCCTAGGATCCACTATATCATGTGCATTCAGTGCCACAGATATAAATTTATTTCCTTGCCACGGGAAGCACCAGCTTGTGAGCCAGAAAACCCAGGTTGTGCAAATCCTAATCATGCAAGGGTTCCAAATTGTCTTGTTCCTTGACATATTCAGCTCCTGACTCTTACAAAGCCATGAACACAGGCAATTAGACTTATGCTTTTATCTGCATTGCAACTGTTTGAATTTTAACCTTTCTTTTAGTATCTTATGACACAAGTGCAGGTCTTGATTGGCCCTGTTTCTTTCTAGCTGGCCATCAAATGCTTGAATACTCTGGTCTTCAGTGAGATGGAGCTTTATGAATGTCTATGAAATGACATTGTTGACTTTAGCAGATGTGCATGTTTTGTAGTTGGTCCAGAGATATATTCAGAAGAACTCAGTTCATATAATGAATTAGTGATGCTTTATATTTTACATAATTAAACGTGACGATGCCATTTGATATGGACAATTAAGCTCATATTTGTGAGCAAAGTACAATTAACAGTATAGACACTGTGACATTTTGGAATTTGCTTTCAGTGAGTCTAATAACACCACGTAGCTAAAATGGAATTGAAAGTTTATCTTTAATCTAGTTCTATCTTTTTCAATTAAACTTTTTAAGACAGATTAGAAACAAGATGTCCAAACATGATGACTTCAATTGACTGTGTATTCCAAAACTCCCAGTGTTTAGACTTTTTTCTTTAACAGATACTGTAAAGAAATTATGCCACTTGCAAAAAAAAAAAAAAAAGCATTTTATTACTTCCTAGTTAAGAATTTTTCTTCAGAAGATCCTGTGGAAATGAACTTCCTGATACAAATTCTATGCGTTGGAGTTTTCTGTACAAATAAATGTTTCATTGAAATTACTGAAAAATTACACCAGGATGTAACACCTTCATAACAAGACAGATAAAATGAGTGACACAGATCTTGTTGGCTTGTTGTTGTTGTTCTTGTTGTTTTCTTAAAAATCAGAGAAAATGTCTACAGTTGCAATCATAATTCATACAGGAAGCCCTGGAGTGTTTTACAGCTATTTCTAGACTGTTGAATTTAACAGTTCCAGGGGCTGAGCACTGGAGCTTGATTGTCCAATATTCTTACTGGGGATCCCTAATATTTTCTCATGGGATTCCTGTGGCTGCTGTGGAGTTAACATGTACTGTAGACTATCCATAATAGGAAATTTGGGTGTGTTTACCCATTAAAAAAATAAAAATGAGGATTTAATAGCATGGCCATGGTTATACTGGGACAGTTAAGACAATGTTAGTAATTAGTTCACTAGTACAGATGCCAGCTGATTCTCACAACAGCAAACTTCATTATACAGTCATCTGATGCCATAGGATTTGGTAGGCTGAAATATCAGAATATGGCAGGAAGTGTAGAGACATTGAGTCATCTCTGCCTCTACTTTTAGTCTCAATATTTCTGATGAAGGGCATTTGTGGGAATGTTATTTAAAAAAAAAAAAAAAAAAGCTATCTATAAATAGATCTATTGCTTCTATATTTATATAATATTATTGAAATACAGAGACCAGAATCTGCATATAAAATTATATGGGTCCTAACCAGAGGACAGGGCAGTTAGAATATTGCCTCTCCATCTGAACAATTCCATAGGAGTCTGCTAATCAAATGAATACATTTTCAGTTTCAAAGTCTGTATCTAGGCTGACTTTCTAGACTTCTTTTATAACCAATGGAGAAAAGCAAATACTCTTAAGCTTCTTCCCTCTAACCTAGATGTTCAAAACGTCTCATCTGAGTCACAGACCATTAAGTACATATTTATGAGAAAGAACAGAAAAACTAATTGCATAAAACGTAGACTGGAGATGATGTGTGGGTGTCATCCAGAGCATCCTGCTACTCAAAACAAAACTAGATGTGGCTGCAAAGGGACTCTCTATGAACTGTTTTTCTCTGGCCTAGAAAAGGAAGGGATTAGCTCAGACATAGATGCTTGCATTTCATGTGTCCACATAATAGGTAGACAAACTCTTTCGCCTCTAGCCTGTTTTTCTGTATGTTTGCTGAGTGCTCAGATGGCAAATTCTCCTGACAGCTGCTAGGAACATCTGAAGCATTATTTCAACAGTTAAAAGAAAAACTATGAAGGAAAACTATATAGGACCACTAGAAACAAGCATAAAGTTTAACTAGTTCCGTAATCACTTTCCAAACAAACACCTTTCTCCAGAGAAGTCACAGCCAGAACTTTTTCAAGTGTATTTGGCATGTCTAGTGAAATTATTGGAAAGCCTGTATTTTCTTCCCTAGGCCTGAGAGAGGCAGCTCTCATTGACTTTACAGGTGTGATTCCATTAGAAATTAAAACTGAATTTAAACAGTTTGCAGTTTATCACCTAAATGTAGCTGCTTACACAGGGGTGTATTTTGGGTCTCTATCTTGGCTGTTCTGTAGTCAGTGGAGATCTAGTTAGTACAGTCAGCAGATCCTAGACAGATTTAGGTAGCCAGTGACTGGGGCTGTGGTATAGATAGATGTCTAAACAAGTGTCTTGTGTCATTTAAGATGTGCTAACGTATCCTGTCTGTCCCTAGCTCTTGTTCCAAAAGAAGGCTTTCCTGTAGGTCTTGTCTTGTGCCACATGAGCCAGCTATGAACTGGTTGCTGTCTTTCGTGTCCTTCTGTGATGCTGGATGCCTTTGAAGGCCACCTAAGGTGTCTTAATATTGAATTACATACATTTCCACCTACCTGCCAAGATTTTTCGGGTAGCATCTCTCATAGGTACTGTCTTTTCTCTGAAAAATGAAAATTACTCCTGAAAAAAATGTTCCCTCTGAATTCTCAACAAGCTGCAGGAAAGTGCACAGAATATGAAAGCTTCTCTCCTGAGACCAACACAGCTAAGCAGGGCTGTTGTAATGAAACAGCTGAAGTCCTTAGGGGACATCTACTATTCCCTGGGAATTAAAAAAAGTGAAAGGCTTAGTGAAAGTGTCTGTGCAATGAAATATAGCAGAACATTTACCATTGCTGACTTTGCTACAGACCTACTGGTTATTGTGGGTCCAGTTTCTTTATTGCTTTCTTTCTTCATTTGACTGTAAATTAACATGAGATGACACAACTTGTAAAGGTTTTGAGATTCTTGAAAGGCAGTGATGTATAAGGGCTGAGCAAAAATGTTTAATGCTTAAAACAATGAATAAAGATTTTGATTCAAATTGCTGCTGGATTTTTTGAGCCTTTGAGAAAGAAATACTGGAGAAGTGAAAGAAAATCATGCCAAAAACAAGTTTTAGGAAAAACATTTAGAAAATCATCAAACAAGCAGGAGAGCACAGGCGGTTCTATTACTCCAAGTAAATAATTCATACATTTAACAAAAAAAGAAAAGCTCATCATTTAGCTCAATGTTTTGCTCATCTGATAAAGTAATAATGTCTTGTTTTATTTATTAAAGTATTGATAGGAATGGATTGCAAAAAAAAGACATTCCAATACTAACTTCTTGAGGCAACAGTTATTAATGTGCAGAACATTGCTTGAATTTTCACAAAAGTAAATGGGACTTTCTGTCTACTTAGGTCTTCTGCTCTTCATTTCTGCTGAAATTGGGTTTGGGAGTATTGCCTTGGAGCACTGTCACCCATGGGCATGGTGAAAGTTGATCTGCTGGGTGGATGTTGAGTAGGAAGAGAGTCAGGAGGAGATAAGAAACAACTCCAGCCTTCCCCTTGTCAAACTTGTCATGATATTGTTGCATTGACTGAGACCCTTAAAGACTTGCATGGTCTATTCTTGGCTTCATGTCCAGTGACTGTGTCATACTGGTCTAGAATGTGGGCTCCTTAACACCTTAAGATGACAGAGCAAAGCCACTCACCAAGAGTGCAGCTCATGTTAGGTCAATCAGTATTGGGCATGGTGTGAGTTTGAAGTGGGAGTTCTTCACAGTTCTACTGCTATTTATAGTTCTGTTACTGGGAACCACATTACCAAATCTTGTAAGGTAGCACAGTGTGGGAGAGCAGCAAGGGACAATGTGCAGATATATTTCTGAGATATCAGTGCTTCACTTTGGGTTTTGCATGCAGAGCAATAGAAGATTTTATTTTTCATTTATTTTTGTGCCTAGGGCTTCTCCACTGGCACTCACTGAAAATTTTGCTTTTGAAAAGACAGAGACAGGAGCAGTGTTCCAAAGGTAGTACTTGTGCTGAAGACTGTAATAAATGAAACGATGGATAAATATCATAGTCTGAGTGACACCATTACTCAGGGTTGTGATTTTCTTTGGCAAAAGTTATTTTAGATTTTTTGAAGACATTTATTTTTTTTCACCACAACATATTGTTTAAGGTGAAAATTAAAGACATCGTTTTGCTGGACTGTTTTGCTGAGGGATGTGTGTGGGTAGGATGGGGGTGACACAATCAAAAAGCCCATCTCCAGCTCTGCTTATGAGAATTTGGCATGGAATTCTTCAGAGGGCAAGAGTTAACCTAATTTAGGTAGTTCTTAGGAAGATTACATGGCTGGACAAATATTGGCAAAAGATAAAAATAAACACATTTGAAATTTTAAACACATTTGCCCTGACTTACACTTATCTTTGTGCTTGCCACTCATAAACATCTTGGCAATCAATTTGCCAGCAAGTGTTCTCTGAAAGAGCAATCTCTAGCTCTGTGCTGCAGAACAGTCAGGGAGACTGTGTTCACAGGCAGGTGTATCAGTAAACTCGATTCTGTTCAAGTCAGTGCCATTGATAAGAGCTAATAGGTCTGAAATAGGAAACCTTGCACATTCGATCAGCAGGAAAGGAATTAAGCTACACTGTGCATCATGTAGCTTGTGAAGAGTACAAGGCACTGGGCCACAGTTGGACAATGTGTGCTCTGTCTCAGGTAACCACTCAAATAATTTGCTGGGACAAAACTATCTAGGGGCAGAGGTGCTCCTGGGCTGTCCATGAAGGATCTGGGCTTGTTTACACTCTGACTTGGAGGATGCTGGTGCCCCTGGGCTGAGCATATACATTCTGTGTGCCTTTCATTGTATTCCCTACATTGAGGTATTTTTTCTTTTCATATAGCTTTTAGCATTTGAGATTTGCAAATAAATACAAATCAGGGTCTTGAGAGACTTCACAAGAAACTTTATTATCTTTATATGAATGCATTTGAAAGAATGCATTTGATAGAAATATCTGCATAATGTTTGAACCCATTTATGAAAGGCACACAGCTTTTATTACTGCAATAAACTGCTTAAATAGCTCTAGAATGTGTTCACTTGGTAGCTGGATTCAGGGGTAGGTGAGTTAACTTGCAGGTATTGAAATCAGCACCTTATCAGACAGTAGAGAAGACAGCATGTGCTGACAACAGGCACTGCTAGTGGACTGCAAGGGCATCTCAGATCGTGGTGCATCAGATGATGGCAATGCTGCTGCCTTTGCTGCTGAAATGGTCCCAAGTAATACTGCCTTGCAGTCAAGTGTAATATACATCTATAAAAGGGCATACATACCCCAGTCACAAATGGCTGGAGAAATAGGATGCTCTGGGGAAACAAATGGTTTATTTGCAACACTTGTTTAAGAGCTGACTTTCCACAATGAAGTCTCTGACATTTAGCATTTGTTTTGCTCCCACCAGGGAGCTTGTGAGACTAAAGAGAAACTACTAGGGGTTTTGTTGTGATAAAATGCATTAGTGTTAAACTTCCACCTTTCCTCTGCCTGCTGTGCAAACATATATTTTCCACAGATTTCATGAAAAGGTATAAAAGGTTACAATAAAATTAGAAATGGGTAATGAAAGTTGTTGCAAACAGTGTATGGAGTGGGTGTGGTGAACCTGAAGATGGGTTTTGGCCATCTTTAGTGACTGTTCAACTGAACTGCAAGGGGAGGCTGTAGGTAGTGGGAAGTGACCAAAGAAAGCACACAGTGTGAGTGGGTTCAGCAGCAAGTGGAGGCTGTGTTGCTTCATGAGGAGTCCTCAGGATAAGCTGTTGCTCTCTGGAAGATGTGTCTGTCCAGGCACTGCCTGGGATGAACGACATCAGTCACAGCCTGAGAGTTTGACTGGTCCAGAGGTACCCATCCAATACCTCTCATAGACACAGCTGGCTTCTTTCAAAGGTACTGAGCACTCAGAAGTTCCAGTAAGAACAAGCTATAAATCTGAATCCTCAGGTCAGATTTATTATTAATTCTCTAACATCCAAAGTAGGAAATGAGATAAACTTATTTGAAGTGTGAGCAGACAGAAAATGCAGCCTATGGTAAAAGATGGAATTACAGTCAACAGGGAAAAAATTCTGGTGATGGAGATCTTACCCTATTTTCAGTGAAGTGTTTCAGCACACACAATTTTAAACATAAAGAATCATACTGAATTCAGTGAGTATTCCTCCATATTTAAAATTGTACACATTTAAGTGTTTTGGATGAAAGAGCATTTCCAGAGTATGGATATATAAAGCTCAGCTGCACAGTCAAAGTCACTTGGAAAGGATATGGAAAAAAATACCTAATTAATTTATTATATAACAGAATATACTGGAATATCTGAATAAGAAAAGCAAATTTTATGACTGTCACAGAATTCGAAACTGCTTATGAAATTCTAAAATAGAGTGCATTTGAAATGCAGTAATTTTCTTTCTTTTTTTTTTTTTTTTTTTAATTGAATATCAGGAAGTGAGTTTTGCTGAGAATGAGCCAGCTATTGGCATGCTTTTTCTGCAAACTATGACAGCTTTGCAATTTTATTTTCTTTTACAACACAGCATACAAAAAAGAGAGCAGATACATTTGTTCACCTCCATTACTGACCAGAGACTCCAAAGAATGTGCTTTTGCATAGAGGGCAAAAACTATGAGCATGTGGGTCAGGTGTAGATCACAGACAAGAAAAATAAAAGGCATCGTGGCACAATGAAGTGTGGTGGTCTGTACGTTGAATTGTTTCCTGATAGACTTCTGGTCTGGGCCAAAAATATAGCCTTCAAAATTAATCCTATATAGAGACTGGCAATTGTACTGACCTGGATCTCAGTCTATAGGCAGTTTAGAGATGGTCACCTGACTGTGGAAGTCAAAAAAGTGCCATGGTCTAAGTAGTTGAAGCCCTTGCTGTGACACCAGTCTCCTAAGCCATAGATGATTTGCCATGTTCAACTGGTCCTGTCAAACCTCTTCCTTTTGACAAGGAGGACTGATGAAAAAACTACCTGAACTCCAGAGTCCCTTACCACTGCTCTCAGGGATCTATAATCCTTCTTGATAATTCTCAGACTGCTCCTGGCAGCATCACTGGTGCCCACAATAAAACAGCAGCAGCAGATAGTAGCTGTACAAGGCTTGTCATTCTCTCAATGACATCCTGATAAGATCCCCTGGTAAGCAACACACCTCTCTAGAGAGCGTGACAGGTCAGCAGATGGGTGCCCCTCAGAAGAGAATCCCCTACTACCATCACCCATCTCCTTTTCTTTGTTGTACTGGTTGTTACATGGGGAGCAGATCAGGCTGCCTTACTCAGCTCCATCCTCTCTCCTGATGTGACAAGTCTTTCCCCAGTAGTCTCCAGAGCAGTGAAATAGTTCTGCAAGGGCACCTCAGGGTTTGGGGGCCATCTCTTCCACCTGCTTGTCTTTACCATTAACAGCTCCCATTCTTCTGCATTATTAGCCATTGTCTCTTCCGTATGTGCCTGTGGTGGAGCTTTTTTTGCTGTTTGGCCTTGGACTGTGGATCCACTGCAGAATGCACCAGTTATCCAATTCCTTTTCAGTCTCCTTGATGTTATGTAGCCTTCCCACCACTGCCTGCAGCTCAGCCACCTGCTGCAGGAGGTCCTTCACCTGGACACTCCTTTTGCAGGCAGATCTGCTGCCTACCCCTGCCCCAGGAGAGAAGTCTAGGTACTTCCTGCAGCCTGAGGTCTGCACTGCAGCCTCTGCTGTCAGCAGGTCCATCTGGGTGAGGCAGAAGCCACTGTTCGCTCTCTCTTGTGAGAGCTGCCAGCTCCTGGTGGTTCTCTGGGCTCCCCTGGGGTTCCCCAATTCAGGAAATCCCAGCTGTACACTGCAATCTCCCTGCTCTGCTTTGCAACACGCCTGCACCAGAGATGATTGCCTCAGTGAGTGACCTTTTGATTATGCATCAACAGGGAAGTTAAAAAGCATTTTTATCAGCAATATATCTCAGTGGTGTACTTAAGGAGCAGCTAAAAGCTCCTTTGAACAGAAAAAAAGGTGAAGTTAAACACCAAGCGCAAAATCTTCCCTGCAGTGTAAGGCTTTGCTATAAACTAGTCCAAAGACAAGTTCTAATATTCTCTCAGGTTTTTCACACAAACACAAAATAAAAGGTTAGGGGACTAACTACTATCACTGTCTTTAGATTCTTTATTACGTGATACAAATTAGTGTCTTACCCAGAGTCATCTAATTCACTTTTTGGAATATTGTTTGGAACAGGACCTGTACATTAATCCCAGCATAAGGATGTCAGTTTGAATATGAGTTGCTTTCCATTCCCCTGACACTGAAGAAAACAAGCTAGGAGGCAGATGTGCTGAGATCTGTCTTTATGTTGCTATTGGTGAAGAATAAAATTCTAACCCCGGTAGAGTTAGCTGTATTTTTAACATTGACTTCCATGGAACTAGGATTTCACGAGCAAAAAGAAACTTGTCAAACTCTTTCTTCCTGAAATGGAAATTTCCTCCATTCATGCCCAAGGACTGTAGTCTCACTGGAAAACTCACAGGAGGCCTCAATAGAGGCACTGCACAGGAAAGCAAAGCAAAATGTGGGCTTCAAAACTAAGATTTTGCCTCCACAATCCAAGTAAGAAAATGGAATTTCAGCGATGGAAGCTTTGCAGTTAAAAATAGCCATTTAAATGCAATTTTCATTACACAGATACAATCCTATCCACTTGGAAAAAGCAGCACAGGATGGGACAAAAGTCCCATAACATACGTTTCTACACGAATGATTTGCTTTTGTGTCATACTATGCACCTAACAACTGATGAGATAATGAACAAATGCCAGTATAAAAATTCCACAACAAAGAAAACCTTGTACTACTGTGGTGGTTTGACCTTGGCTGGATGCCAGGCGCTCACCAAGCTGCTCTCACTTTCCCCCCTCCTCTCAGCTGGACCAGGGAGAAGATAATAAGATAAAACTTGCGGGCTAAGACAAAAACAGTTTAATGAAAAAACAAAGCAAGGCCAGGTGTGGAAACAAAAGAAAACAAAGATTTATTCTCTATTTCCCATCAGCAGGTGCTGGGTGGCCTTTTGTTGGGAAGCAGATCTCCAGATGTGGAGCAGTTGCTCTGGAGCACAAGCTGATGCCCACCCTCCTTGTCCCCAGCCCCCTCATCCTTTTCCTAGCTTTTATAAGTTCAGGTGAGAGAACTAGAGTTGGGTCAGTTTGGGTCAGCTGTCCGAGTTGTGTCCCCTCCTAAGATCTTGTCCACCCCATCCCACTGCAGAGAGAATGCTGGAAACCAGCCTTGGTGCTGTGGGAGTCCTGCCCAGCAGCAGCCACAGCACGGAGGTGTGATCATCACCTCTCCAGCTCCCAATGCAAAACACAGCACTGGGAGGGCTGCCTTGGGGAAAATTAACTCCAGCTCAGTCAGACCCAACACAACTACCTGCTGCAACAGTTTAAAATACCTGTGCTGCTATTTCTGGAAGATGACCTTTCCACTTTGAGTCACATTTCTTCCACTTTCTGCAGTGTTGAAGAACTGAGTAGTCTGAAGCAACAGTGGAGCAGCTTTCCATCCATCGAGATTCTTCACATCACTCTCGTCTTCTAATTCTTCCTGCTTCTCTTTCATATGGAAAGGCACACCAAGGACAAAACAAAGGCAAGCAAGTTGACTGTCAACTTGATACAAGAGTGGAGCTTTCTGAGTCCTCATTCCTCAAGAAATACAACTGGCATTGCAGTTAATGTCACATTGTGACAGTCTCACTGCTTATGTCCACATTTAAAGCACGTTTGGTGGAGGTTTTCAAGCAAAGGATTACTATTTCAATTAACTGGGCTACCTTTTAGGAAATTAACAATTTAAAAAAGAAGAAAATAGTTTCTCTTGAAAGCTACATGCATTTTATAGGTTAAGAAATGCATTTTTAAGCAAATTATGTTTTAGTGTAAGTTTATTATAATTCATTGTGTTCTTGTTTGTAAAGCATTCATTTAATACTTTAATCCTTTCGTGTCTTAACATGCTTAAAATATTGACAAGCTCCGTGACCTAGTTCCATTTACAGGATGTAATGCCATAATTCTAATGCAGGAATCAGCATGGAAAATTGCATCTTGTTTCAAACGAGCAACCAAAAATAGGTATTATAAGAAGCAGGACTAGGTAAGCACATTGACAGGCAGGTGATTGGCACAAGTACCTGAAATCAAGGAATGAAACGTTAGCTTAGTAACCTGAAAGGTTCATCAGAAAAACTGCCATACAACCTTGAACATCCTAGTCCCCAGAAAGGATGAGTGCTGGAAAAACTACATATCATGCAATTACATGCCAAAAGAACATGGCATTAAGGTTCGTAACTTGGATCACAAGTTGTGCCAGATTAGATTGGACATTAGGAAAGGTTTCTTCACCTAAAGGTTCCAAGCATTGGAATAATTTGCCTCCACAGGATCCACAGATCTCAGCTCTTTAAGAACAGGCAGGAGAGATGAGGTGGATGTTGCCCTCTATGCCAGTGCCCAGCTAGGGAGCTGAGACATTGTGCAGCCTAAGACAGGCTGGCAAACTCTGGAGTGATTTCCCTGCACATACAAGAGAAACCTATCCTAGACAATGTGTTTCTATTATTTTCAGACACCAAGAGGTTGCTTGTATAGACAGTGTTGACTGTGAGGAATTCAAGGCAAATTCAATAAGAGATGTTAGAATTAAATATGCAGTGCTCAGAGGCAACAGGATTGATTTAGGATTTAGGCAGGAAGTAAAAGTCTTTAAATGAAAGAGTCATTAATTCTGTTTTTGTGAATACAAAGGCATCAAGCCAAGTAAGATAGAAGCTTTTCTCTGCATTTCTTAAAATGACTTTGCAGAATTGCTAATCCAATAAATACATAGCCCACTACACTGATCTTCCAGGTCCTTATCCATTGATCTAGGAAGACATATGTCTTTTCTTATATTTCTGCAATAGAATGATTGTGCCAAGTTCAGATCAGAAGTATGAAATCCATGCTTCTAAGACTCACATTAAGATATTAACATAGTAAGTAGAGACATTGTTGTCCAGAAAGCTCCCAAATAAGGTAGCTATTTTGATCCCATATCTATCAATTATATATAATAATAACAATTCAGCACAATTTTCTGTCCATGGCAGGCTCCAACATGAGGTAAGGTGATAACTATTTATTTTCACATAAATTAAATTTTGGTTTCTGATTTAGAAGTGACCTAAGTATTGTTGAGCAGGTCTGAACTGAAGATAGTAATCAACTGTTGAGCTCAAGGTCTTATGCACTAAATGCTGTGATAGCAAAAGTTTCCACCATACCTTGCTTATGACCATTCAACATGCACTGAAGCACTTTTATGGTAGAAACAGCTCCTTCGACTGGTCAACAGACAAAGATAACATGGACACAATTTTCTTCTAAATAAACTAATCTTTAGTGGTTCCATAGAAACGGATCGTATTGTCCAGTTGTTATCTCAAATAACACTTCCACAAGATTAATTTATATATATTGAGGTTTCATTAAGGGCTTATCTAGGGAAGGAGGACCATACAGAATTTGAAAAGAAAACTCATACACATGCTTACACTGTTATAAATATGGGAAGGTGTCTCTGAAGCATTCAAATGGGAATTTTCTCTGCCTGAATCAGGGGCTTTAACTGAGTCAGCCAGATGACTGCTATGGATGTGTTGAAGTCAGACAAGATTTATCTCATTTGCTATTTCATTTCTCAATGAGTTGTGGCTCTTTGAAGTTCAGACAGTTTCATACTCTCTTTACCACACCACACATGCTCTGTCTCTGCTCTTCTTAACACTTATTTAATGCAGAGGATGATGACAAAATGTATATTTCTTGACAGATTCCACTGGAGGTCAAATAACTAGTCACACATGTAATAGACCTGGAAAGTGGAAGAGAAAATTAGTATATCCTGAGTATTTGTGCTCACAGTTTAACATAGTTTGATTTATTTATCAAGTCAGCCTATTGCAGAATTTAGTTTTAACACATATTAACACATGGATACTGTTTTAAATCTCAGTCCTATAATACCTAATTTTCCTGAAACTCAAGCTTCTTTGGAGAAGATATATTAACATCTTAAGAAATACATTCAGCGGGGGAAGATGAAAGGCTTTCATTGCTCATACAGGTGTTAATTTAAATTTTATCTCACCTTTCCTCAGAAATCTCACCTATTTCTGCTGATCTGTTCCAATAAAGCTGTCAGCAAATGTCAATCAGCTGTTAAATGAAAACTGTGTATGTGATAAAAAAAACCTAACATGAAATGAGTGGGACATTCCAACCCCAGATACTCAGAAGGTCCTTCATTGTGATTCCAGATTTGCTCCATGGTGGCTGGGCTCATAATCTGACTCATGGCATCTATTTTTGATTGCACATTACCAGGTGAACATCCAGGTCATACATTGAACAGTCTTAGAAGCAATGCCACAGATGCATTTCTGAGCATCAGTTCTTGCGTGGAATTAATCCTTTTGCAATACAAAAAATGATTTTATTTAAAGATTTAAAAGATTAAAATATATATTCTGACAAAGTATAGGTTTGATATTTCATCATTTACTATAAGTGATAATCTTTTTTTCTTTGAAAGTTGAAACAGATCTGTGAATTAGTGTTGTGATATTTGGGTTAGCTAGTAACAAAAAAAACCCAATAAAAAGTGAGGAGTGAATGGAAGGTTTTATGTGAAAAAATAAATGGAAAAAAGTTAAAATGATATGAAGTCTGATGAAAACATTCTCTTTGTTCTGTTTCAAAAAAAGATTCTTTTGCATGTAACATGTCTTTGAATTTTATTGGTTTGGAAACATCTGAAGGAAATTTCAAACAGATATAAAGTAGAAATATTTCATATTAAGAAAAAAAAAAAGAAAAAGAAATGTTTGATTTTCTCAGACAGCTCCCTTCCATTCCAGGTGATTCAGAGAAATCAGTGAGAGCTCACCCCTTATCAGACACCAGAGAATCCCAATGGACGATGGACTTCTTGTGTCTCACAGCTAATTAGATGGGCTGTGCAGTCTGGGCATCAGTGCAAAACCCACTACAGTGGCACTGTGCTCAGGCTGACCCTGGTCCTGGGGTCGAACACTCATGAAGACCCCAGTAAGCAGGAAAAATGTTAAGGACGTTATGCTGGCTTCTCTCAAGGCAGAACAGGAGACCATGGACCCCCCTTGGTGTGGATGTGACCAAGAGGGGCATCCCAACAGAGTGACAGTTTCAGCATTTTCCTAGTCTATTGCAGAAGCCAAATTTGGTGCTTTTTAAATACAAAGAACTGACAAACACACTAAAAGTGAAGTCTTGGGATGCAACTTTTCAAGGGCTGATTTAGAGCATTGAACCCTCTCTTCTCCTGTGGCTATTGAGAGCACTGGGACATGTGGACATGTGCCCAATCATGTCCCTCATAACCACCTACAGGAGCACTCGGGATGGTGACCAGGTAAATACTAGTCTTGATGCCCAAAGAAATCCAGATGTCTCATCCTTCCAAAGCACTTCTTTTGTTACTCTGCAGAGATCTTTCTCATGCCTTTGGTCAGACACTGAGGCAGGAGATGGAGAACAGGCTGCAGCTGAGGACTGACAGGCTGGGAGGATTTTACACTTGTATCTGCAAGGACAGCCTGTAACTGGATCTTTGCAGTTCAGTGAGGAGCCTATTTGTACTAGACTTCCACTCAACTGCATTCTTCTTTTGACTACTACTTACCTTATTTGACTATCACCTTATTTATTAACTTTATAGACGAAAGCTGAAAGTGTCCCACAGGAAACCTTTAGGAACCTGCAATTTCTGTTACAGGAGAATTTATAGCTCAATAACACAGTGCTTTAAAAATTGACTAGTAAGAGAACCACACAGGCACTGGTTAATATATATTTGCAATGACCTTCATGAATCTGTGCACAGCAACCATGGAGAAGGAAGTTCTTTTAAAGTGTGTGGTTTATATGTATAGTACCTTGGAATTAACATAGAATCAGCAGTTAGGTGAAATCAGTGTAAAGAAATATAAGCAATATATCTCACATTAAACACAATTTCTGGCAGAGGTCTGGCAGAAGAAAGCACCAAATAATAATCTTTCTGTGCTGTGATATCTCCTCGCAATTCCTTGTTCCCAAATCCTCCAACAATACTGAAAATGAGAACTGTCTGCTAACATTAAATCAATGCGTTGGTTAATGGCTCATATTAACATCTCCATCAGGAAGCAATGGACCTTTAGTATTTCCCATAATTGCTATATATAGCTATTTTCTATACTAAGAATTGTATGTGCCCCCATTAGACTAGAAAACATTCCCTGCTTCCAAAAGTAGCACTACAGATCTTAAATGCAAACTGCATAAAACATGCCACTTCAAGTCCAGTCAAATAACAGAGATCTAAAGTGGTTTTCATTCAGACAAGTTTTGAATTGCCTCTTTACAGAGGAGAAAAGACTTCTATAATGTTTATTTATTTCAGGCTGAATACTTTGATCTGTCATCTCCCTCAAATCTGCTCCAATATGTGCTGCCATATGAAAGTTGAGAGAACTCTACTTGAGCAGAGTTTGGCCTCTGGTTTGTTACTGCTTTTCAGCAGCCCAGATGGTGACCTCTGGGGCCATCCTGAAAATGCACACCTCCTGCTGTTCCTCCAGAAAACAGCTGCTTGATGGACAGTGGAAAAGGTTCTTGCATTTATTTTGTGCAAGAAAAATTGCTGGAGACCTTTTTTTTTTCTAGAAGTGAGGGTGTTTATGTGCCCTTTGGAAGCCATCCATTGAAGTGCTGATGTCAACACTGAATTGCAGAGAGAAGAATCACATTAGACTTTTCTCAAGGCAATTGAGTGAATTGACATAAATATGAGTTATCTGTTAATATTGTTGTTATTGCTGCCTGGCCTAATGACTGTGGCTTCTATCTCCAGTGCTGTCCAAAATATTAAGTTAAGGGAACTACATTTTACCCTTTGGACAATAAAAGTTGTTGCTAATAAATTTTTCGAGTCAGTTGATTCATTTCTATTACTGTCTTTTTTTGTTGTTGTTTGTTTGTTTGTTTTGTTTTACTTTGGGCTGATGTTTCTGACGCATTTCATTGACTCTGGAAAAATCAGCTATTTGAAATTAATGTATTTAATTTTCTGTAGTGACAATCATATTGTGGTTCCAGCTTCAAAATGAAATGGCAGAAGTTAAGAGTGTCTCTCTTTTAGAATTGTTCTTCATGGCTATTTGCAAAAAGAGTAAAAATTTCTTCAATATATTTGAGTAGAGTCATAATTTTATTTTAAAAAGCCATCATCATTACAAATATTTGCATTATTTCTGCTGTAGAATGAGTTGCAGTTTAATTTATTTTTTTTTTTTTTTACAAGGACAGCCACTGTTTTGGCTGTATGGAACAGTTTTTAAAAGATTGCACAATTTTCCATTGCTAGTGCTTAAAAAAAACGATCACAAAATGAAAGTGTTTCTTTAAAGATATTTTCTTAATTTTGCCATGTCTGGCATTTATTCTATTTTCCAGGTCAGTATAGAAACTGAGTTTGCTTTCAACCAATTTTTCTGTATTAAAGCTATGGCTATACATCTTAAAATTGATTCTATTTCTTCTTCCTGTTTTATTGTGATTTTTTTTTTTTTTATTGCTGTCAACTGAGAGCTGCCTGCTGAGACCACAACCTGACATTGCTAGATGCTATATGAATGGTTAAAGTAACCCCACTGTACACATTTACAGTAGCCAACCAGTCCCAGTGCATTTGGGGAGCCTCTTGCTGTGACTGTCCCCTGATGCACACAGCAGGAATTTATCCAGGGCACATGACTGTAGATTTTGGATGTGTAAAATACTGTAGTGAATTCGTGCAGAAGCACATGTCCTGACACAGCTTGTTGCATCAGAGGTAGTAATTGGTCATCACCATTTGCCTGCAAGCATGGTGACTGATGTGGGCTCAATTTTGGCACTTCCAAATAGGTAACCATAAGCATTCATGTTGCCCATCTCTGAGATGAGGTCAGGTGCAGCTGTCAACACTATAACCATGCTGACATCTTTCAGTGTAAGGGAAGTGCACTACCTGCTTGATTAGGCCAGATAAGATGCTGGAGAGAGAAACTCCTAAGACTCAGAAAGCTATTAACCCTCCAGGAGCAGGGACAGGTGGCAGCAGTTATTTACTTGCCATACTTGAGATCAGACAGCATATAGTTACCTATGCTTGCAGTGAAGAAGTTCATAGTGCAGCTTTTGCTGAACCATCTCAGAGAGGGGTAGCAATCCAGCTGTGACATCCTGGAGCTCAGTGAGGCTAATTTACTGTTGCTCTCAGCAGGCTAAAATAAACCCAATCAAGATCTGTATAGCTAAAGCTCATTTTGTGTTTTGAGTATTTCTAATTTATTTTGTAGCCTTTACTACAGATGTGCCTTGAGTTGCTTGATTTAATTTGCTTGTGACATCCACCAGACACGTGAAACCCACCTGTGCTTATCAAATCAGTGCATTCACTGCCTTTGCATGTGAAAGGGGGAACCACACAAAGATGTCTTTGTTTTCTCTTAAACAGAATATCTGAATTGGTGGGTTTTTTTGCTTTCTTCATGATCATCTTGCTTTGAGAGCACATATTTCAGTAATGCCCACAGCACTTCCTGTAGGTTACCTGACATTTCTTGAAGTTAAAAGTTTGAACTCATGTGACATTTGTATGGGGTAGTTGGGTATTTCTGTCTGGTGCTTACAGCTTTGATAGTATCTGAATTTTCTGCTTTTTAATTCCTTTGGGTGCATGAGTGTAGGATTTGCTGAGCAAGAAGGAAAGGAGGTAATCAATCACCATATACATGTGCTGCCCATCCCCCTGCTATGAGTACTTACATATTCCTGATAAAAGCAGAAGGCAGATTGAAGCATGTGGCATTTTTGGAATTGAAGGGGTTTATTCTTGACCTGCAAATTAGTGGTTTTGCTTCCATTTCCCTAAGGCCTTAATAGTCTCATAATCCTGCGAGAAGATAGTACTTATTTAGTGGGGTTAGGATATGATTTGCAGGGCAGGCAGTTCTGCTGATTGTGTAGACAGTAAGTTTGGATGGTGGTGGGAGGCACTGCTGGAGTGGACCCTCTGGAGCTTCAGAAATGGGGAGCAGCTGTCTTCTGAAAAGCTATCTCAGGCATACTCAGACAGGCACGCAGTGTACAATCTGCTTCTGAGATATCAATACATGCTGAAAAAGGTGGAAGATGGAGTGCAATAGGATGTGGTTCCTCTTCTTGCCCATTCTTGCTCTGGAAACATGGTCCCGGAGTTGGAGAGACACTTCTGTTGTTGTAGATTGCAATTGTGTGTCTACCAAGCAAATTATGCAAATGAACACAATATTTACATCTAGAATGAAGCATAATTACCTCCTGCTCTTGCTATGTCCTGCACATCTATAATACTGGGAATTCGGCCCTTGGGGATTTTAGTCTTAAGAATAGTATTCTACCTCTTACTAATATTCACGGGCTTTTGTTGTTTTATCTGGACATCCTGACTCTCCTTTCCAGCTTGTTTGGAACCTCTGGTTCTTGTGAAATGTATGTGGGGACTGGTGTTCTCAGATAACTTGCTCCTGACGTTTGGAATGAAATAGCAAAGCAGCTGATTCAGCTCTTAAAAATAGAAGTTCACTTTCATAACAGCTATTGCTGATCCAGTAATATCATGGATGCATCATTGGCTTCCAGAGGAGCAAAGCAGAAGGTTGCTCCATTAAATTATGCATAAAAAATGCAAAGAGATTTCCTCCCCCACCCCACCTGTTACAGAGCAGCAGGCTGCTTCTCTCCTCTTCAGCAAGCTCTGCATACGAGTTTTGCCTAGGCTGGGAGTGTCAGTCCCACAGAAATTTTCAGCCATTCATCCCCTGGACTCTCTCTTTGCAATTTTTCTTGTACTTGCCTCTAAATGCATGGTAGAAACATGAACAGCACAGTAAAGAAAGAGGCCTTCTGGAACTTTTTTACTGCTTCATGAGTGTGATTACACGCAGGTTTGATGTGTCAGATGCAGTAGAGGAATGGGAGACCCTGCTGCTCTCCAGATACATTTAGCTCAGGCTCAGGGAGAACCTCTGGCTGGGTTCTCAAGAGGTTCAAAGTCAGCTTTAAGCCAAGTGGCTTTCTGAGCTGACCCAGAAACCCTTTCCTGTGACTTGAATAAAATCTGTAAAGGGAGCTGGTTTTATCTTGATGTATTGATCTCTGAAATGCATACAGATTAGGGGAAACCAGAGAGGGGCAGGGAGTGCCATTGGTCATCAAGGTCTGGAGTTTTAAAGGTATTTTGGAGCATTTAGATGTCAGCTGAAAGTCTTGAAAGCTTTAGGGCACAGTTTTCCCAAGTTTTGCAGGTGGATTTTTTTTACATAATTATAGATATCTCTATCTGACCAAATGTCTAGACCCTATTCATGATGACAGGAGAGAAACTGGTGCTTTTAGAGAAAGATTTGTCTCATTGCAGAACAGATGAGGTGAGAAACAGATCATCTAGTATCAATGCCCACTTCTCTCTTACCAACTGTGAAGGGAGCTTTCATGACTAGATGATGTTTAGAGACATCTAATGTAGGTTAATGTAAGTTAAGGGTCCCACATTAGGTACTGAAATAACATCAGATATCAGGACCTTGATGAGCTGAGGCTGTCCTTGGACTTTCTCTGAAGCAAGTGGGAAGATAGTGAGAAAGAGGATGGGCAAATAGGCCAGCCTGGAAGAATAAAGAAAGAAATGTGTGTACTGACAGATGGTGTCTCTACTTCAACAGCTCGTATCCATAGATGCTCTCAATGTACATTCTGGACCCTAAGTGAGTCCTGAGAAGTCCCATCTGCAGCTGGTATTTACCAGGGCACCCAACTGAGCCAGGACACAGAGAGGTGCAGCAACTGCATTTCCATAACACCCAGGACAGAGGAATATCTCCCAATCCATTCAGAGCACCCTGAATGACTTCTGATGAGGTCACATAGAACTGGATGGTTTTAAAGATGTAGATAAACTTAAGAGAGCTAATGAGAGAGGGAATTAAAATCAGATCCACCTCAACTCCCACTACCATAGTATTCTATATGAAAAATGGGAATAGTTTCACTGTTGATAGCCTTTAACATTTTGCTCCTGCAAATCATAAATTCTTAAGAATGGGAATTATCTCTTGCCACTTGCCTGTACAATAAGAGTTTAATCGCAGCAGGAGCCTGTGGATTTTCGAGTAACTTAAATAACAGAGTATGTGATTTACTTGCTTATAAGGAAACAGCCCATCTGATTCTGTTCTAGAATTTAAAAAGACCATGTACTCTATACTCTGCTCACAATAATGACAATAAAAATTCCCAAACGTACCATATAAAATGGTTAGATTTATGAGAGTGTCTGGTTCTTTTTGGACTCAGTTTTCACAGATGTTCTGACAATAAGTCAACCCCACTCTTCCCCCACCCTTGCCAAACCTTAACAAACATTACTGTGTTGTAGCTGCAGTTTCTTAGTTATATAGCCCTAAAATAACCATTCCAGGCAATATGCTTTTTATTAACTTAAAAAAAAATAATTTTTAAAGGTATAAGATCAGAGTTTCCATTTTTCCTCACTTTTAGACAAAGAGCTCGTATCTTTTGAAGAGGTAGAATATGTAATGCTTATTTCAAAGACACAGTCTCTGCCTATGGAGATCAGGATATGTAGAAGGTCCAAAAGAAGCTAATAAAAATCAAAACTTAAAAAGTTAATGAATTTAAAGGGAGGCATATACAAATGCAGACAGAAAAGGGCAATTTTAGAATGAAGTAATAATTCCTTCAAATGGGACTAAAACTCTGGGCCTCAATAAGATGAGAGAAAGAGCACTTCATGAGGAACTGAGATTCAGCCTTGGACACCAAGGGATGAGTTAGCAGAGTCTCACGTGATACTACTTCCAGTTACCAGCAGAAGCTGGCTAGAGTTTTCTCTTGGTCCTCCTATCATCTTGGTTTTGATCTGCTCAAACTGTAGCATGGTGCAGAAATGCTCAGTCCTTTGGAGATGGGTGCAATTCTGGGCACAATTTCAGTGTCATGACTCTAAAATAATGCAAGATTATTAAAGAATTTGAGTTTGGATGCAGACATCAAGGCAGGGCTTGGCACATTTTCCAAGGTTGCAGGTTTGTGCCATTGGCCACTGTTTTCAGTCCCACTTCTCACTGTCTTTGCAGACCATTTTTTAGCTAATAACACAATCATACACCTTTTCCTTTGCTAAGAATTTGATGCCACTGGACTTCCTCAGCTCAGATGACACCCTGAAAAATTTATCTTGCACTTATGAAAAGTATACCATAGCTTGGCAAATCAACAAGACAGGTTGGATCACACAGCTGGAAGGCACACTTAGGAGGTAACTGGACACATGAGGGATTTGGGGGCTGAAGTACATTTGCAAACTGTCTTGAGAATTGGGTGAATCAGCAGGAGGTGTTTTCTTGTTATGTAAACAGCTACCACCTTATCTTCACTGTAAACCTTGTCCTCTCAATGTGGTAACATTGAACGCAGCGAGACTCAATTTTCTCATTTGATTACCTGTCTCTGCTTAGGAGGAACTATGGAATTCCACAAACTAATGCAAATACATTAAAAAGCTAATTAGCTGGAACTGTTATGCTTGAAAAAAATGTAGGTTGCCATATGCACATGGCGTCAAATAACCACTTTGGTTTCTATTATGATGATGGCTTTGTATTAACAGCAGTTGCAGACTGGCAGACAAATAAAGATTGCAAATGCAGCTTTAATCGATGAAATAGTTAATCTGGAAATTAGGATTCTGTCTCTCTGCAATTTTTAGTCACACATGGTAAGTTTCTAGCTCTTGAAGTACATTTTGCAGATTTTCTGCTGTGCATAATTTAATATGGTTCTCTAAGCACCTGCCTCACAGCCTTGTGCTCCCCACAATTACTGAGAAGTTCTGAATCAAAGTAGGGAAGAAAAAAAACCTCTGCTTCTAAAATGGGCTGAATTGCCATCTGGATCAGAAAATATTCCTTATTTCACAGGCCTACAGGAGGGAAACGGTCTGGCTTACTCTCTGCTTATACTAGTTATATCATACTGGTTCACAGCACTCAAGAAACTAAAAAAGGGACATATTCTGAGCTGGTGTAAATCAATATAATTGCAGTGACTTTAGTAAAACCATGCAGATTTAAACTAACTGCTCCACAGATATTTTAACACTAGAAAAGTTTATTATATTCATCCAGGTTGACAACACAGGCCATAGATATTAATCCAGGAATTCCTATGCCAAATCCAATAGGTTATAGATGAAGTAGAGCATAGTTTCTGGTAAGATGTGTAAGGCTGGAAGATTAACTGGTATAAATTACTATAAATCTAAGACCTGCTACAGTTTCTGTGAGCTGAGATTCCAGAATTGAAATCAACTTCAGGACTCTAACTAGGAGAGAGCTCACCACAAACTCCTGTTAATGGCTTCCAATTCCCTAGTCTACTAAAAAAAACCCCTAAATAAATATATATTTATATAGTATATTTTTGCAGTTTGAAATTCACAGCCTTTGAAATCCATCTCTTGGATCTGATTAGCCCTTTAACAGTGATGTTAGAAAGCCCTCCTGTATCAGATTTGTTCTTCTTGCATGGAGTATTTTAGTTCCCAATAAAGATATTTATTTTTTTTTCACCTTCATTATTATGGTACAGTGAGCTCCTGAAGTCACAAGAGAACCTCTTCCTGCCTGAACTATCAAGAAACAAAGATGCATTTTGAAGAAATTGAGTCAAATATGAGAGGTTTTTCTGAATATACTGTGGGGCAGTCCCTCACTTCCCAGTGCTGGCACTGCTGTGTATGAAGTGGGAGCTTTGAAGCAAAGTTTTATTTTCCCTTGGGTTTCATGAAGTGCTTAGCAACACAAAGGGTCCTGGCCTGACTGCTGAGAGTGTAGATAGTGCAACTGCATGAGAGCCCAGATACCAAACTCTTATGCTGGGTCTTGGCTGATGTTATTGCTGCCTGCATTCTATCTCTGCATCCCTCCTGCTAGTGCCCTGGCCAGCCACACCTCCTGTGCTCTGTAGCTCCAAGGTACAAATAACTAGAAATGGTACTACAGCAACAAAATGTTTTAAGGACAGACTAGTTCACTGCTGGGGAATTTACCTTCATGGTGCACACCGTTAGGAGATTTTTAGTATTTTTTAAGATATTGCTGTTTTATTGTCTGAATTACTCCTTATACAACAAGCTTGGGCAGGCTTGTTGAGAGGATACTTGAGGATCACACCACATCTCTATGGAGACCTTGCTGTTACAGGCTCCAGTGATAGTTAAAACTGCCCCTAACTGGTAAAACTATCACTGTCAGCTCAAGAGGAGAAAACCAAATGTACTACTTTGTGGTGCCTAATGCTTGGGTAAATTTAATGTATGATGTCCTCCTTTATGAATTTTTTGTGATGCAGTATGTCTGTCACTGAGGATCCCTTGCTGCTGAAAAGCATCTCCAGACTTGTAACTGGCCTGCCTAACATGTGGAGAAGGGATCGATGAGGTCTCTGCCCTTGGAGCTATTAACAGTGAGTAGAAAAGAAGAGAAGTCAATGAAACTCTGATAAGGTCTTTCTTTTTGACAGGTGCTATCTGTGGTGTTCATTATTCGCAATGGCCTGAGTGGGGTCATCTGACAGCTGAGATTTAGTGTCACCTGAGATGGTTGTGCAATACTACATTCAAGGGAACAGCTCTAGACTGTAAGATCCAATAAAGATGACCAGAACTGCCAAAGATGGATATGAGAAAGCACCTGTTAGCTGCCTCCTTCCATCTGCTGAGAGGAAGTCTACATTGTGTCTCTTTGCTGTGCCACCAGATGCTACATCTGGGTAAGAAGATGATGTTGTGTGAGTCTTTTTCTTGCTTCTAGGCACTAAGGGTAATAAGTGCTCTAGAGATGGACATGTTCAGGTAAAATTGTGCGGAGCAGTTTGACTATTAGGGTTGTGAGCAGACTCTCAACTTACAGAAGTTGGCACGGTCTCCATCATTGGAGCTGCACATTGTTTTCAGTGGAAATGTTCCAGCCTCCATTGCCCAGGATCTGACTATAATCCTCCCTGTCCTCTATCTCCCAAGTGCTGCCACTTCACATCTGCCTTATGTAGTTGTCAAAAACAGGATGACTGCGCAGGGCAGTGGAAAGCCAAGTGATTTATTTGTTTATTTTAAAGTTTTGTGGTTTTTTTTAATGGTTGAATTATAAATACTACTAATAAAAAAGTGGTATCTCACTGAAGAACTACAGCTAATGTCTATGCCAACAGACAGGGCTGAATGATAGATCAGCTGCTAGTGTAACCAATGTATAGTGAGAGCAAGCTTTACTGGGGAGAGATTGATTTCACCAGCTGCTTTTCTCCAGCTTTGTTCTGAGCTGCCCATGCTTCCATCTGTTCTATGTGCATCATCATCAGGAGTAGCTGGTGCAGAGCAGACTGGACACATTCACAAGTCCTAATTCCTACAGATGAAGTGTTTGTTGTTCCAGACTGCTCCCTGGGCTCTCTGGGACATGGATGGGGCAGGTCTGAATGGTGTTGCACGTTAAGATCCAGGGAGACCTTGTGCTCTGTCTGGTTTGGGACATAAGAGCAGCAATGCTTCAGCAGATGAGGAAATACCTCCCCAATTAGGAAATAAAAAAGTTACAAGTTCTATCTGATTTGCAGAAGAGAATATTTTTTTTTTTTCATCACTAGCACACATCTAATGTGGGGGAAGGAAATTATTGTTCAGATTTGTTTAGTCTTGCACCCTCTGGGTTTGACAATCTGCCAGGAAGCAGGTGCATCATTTGACAAATGCCTTACTGTGGCATCCACCTCCTCTGTATCTCCTTAGCTTGTAATTTCCAATGGATTGATGTATGGTATCCAAAATGGAGGAAAAGCAGCTTCTTGACAATTCGTTTTTTCAGTTACTAGCAAAAATAAAATAATAAAAAAAATAAGGTACTGAACAACATTGTTGCATTTGTAAATATGTAAAGTTCCTTATGTGTAGTTACTTTACCCTTTAATAACTGCATCATGTGTTAACAAACTGAATATATTAGTAGGAAAAAGAATATTGCTGAATGGGAGATGCTGACTGGGTTTTCCTGACCTCAGCAACAGAATTACAGAAGCAATTACATAATTTTTATTTTAGACGCTTGCATCTGGATTAATCAATTAATATTTACAGTGGACAACTAAATCCCATGGTTGATTGTGCTAGACTTGCAGTTTGAAAACACAGCTGCAATCATTCTATTTGTTTGCCTTCAGCAGCAAAAACATTTTTTTTCCTTGTGTCAGAGAAAAGAGGAAATAATGAGAAAATGAGGCTAAAGGGAAAACTAAGTACTGTGATATCTGTACAGTGCAGTGAAAACATGGTGGAACAACCTTCCTGTGGATTTGCTCTGCATGTAAGCCATTAGAATAATAGAATCAGTAAGGTTGGAAAGGACCTTAAAGATCATGAAGTCCAACCATCTACTAATCACAGAATCACAGCGTGTTAGAGGTTGGAAGGGACCTCTGAAGATCATTGAGTCCAAACTCCCTGCCAGAGCAGGACAACACTAGGGCAGATCACTCAGAAATGCATCCAAATGGGTCTTGAAAGTCTCCAGAGAAGGAGACTCCATAACCATTCTGGGGAGTCTGTTCCAGGCTCTGTAACCCTCACAGTAAAGAAGTTCTTCCTCACGTTGAGGTGGAACATCCTATGCTCCAGTTTGAATCCATTGCCCCTTGTCCTGTCACCAGGCACAAGTGTAAAGAGATTGTCCCTGCCTTCCTGACACCCAGCCCCTATGTATTTATAGACATTAATTAGATCATTATCATTACCTTAAAACCATGTCCTAAAATGTCTCAACTAGACATTTTTTGAATACCTTCAGGGATGGTGACATCACCACACTCTCAATGAAGAAAATTTTTCCAAACATCCAACCTAAACCTTCCCCTGGAACAACTTAAGCCCATTTCCTCTTAGAATTGTCTCAGCTGTGTAGTTGATACACCAGAGGCAATTCCAATGACATGCTTCCAAATTTTCTTACATAAATCCCCATCAGACCATAAATTGCTTTATAGGGGCAACCTGCTTGCAGTAAAATAAACAGTGCATCTTTACAAATGAATGCAATATTTTTCTGAAAAAGCACCTTGCAATGGTGTCACAGAACACAACATTTTCAGATGTCTACTGCAGAGAAAATCTGGAAAATCCCAATTTTATGAAGAATAATTCTAGAATAAACTGTTGAGTCTCCGCTGCTGAAGTTTAAACAGAACTTAGAAATGAAGGCTGGGCTCAGTCTTGTGAATCAATGATTAAATTTATAATACAGACAAAAAAACCCAATAAAAATCAACCCCAAAAAAAGTGTTTCTTTATGTATGTTGCCTGATTTTGGTGTTGTTAGCCAGGTGTGACTGTACTAATGTCATCAGAGTTATATTACATGAGCTAAGTTTGAGGAAAGATTTAGAGTCTAGTTTTTGTTTGACACTACCTCTATAATAGCTGCAGATACTTGTCCTGGAAAGCTGCAGGATGGACTTTTCTTGCACTATATTGCTCACTATATCCTGCAGAAGGCTTCCAGAGTTGGAAATAGTGAACCATAACATCAGTTCAACCCAAATAAAATCCATAGGTGAGGAGAAAACTGCCTTCAGTAAACCTAAGAATCTAATTTTTACAGTATTAGGTAAGCTGGGAAGAGGTTCTTCCAAGACATTGTGGCACAGTGTGATGATTATTAGCTCAATTCAGTGGCACAATGACTACAGGCCATTTAACACAATTGTATCCCTTGTTGCTATCCATTATATTAGTAGCTTTAATAATGTCAGTGCATACAGCTGAGAGCACTGTATGTCATGGAAGAAATATGATTATATGATACTAGCACAGCTCAGCCATTCATTTATAATACCAAACCTATGACAACACCTTACCACTCAAATATTTAGGAAGATACTACCTTGTATACCAGCTTCAGGATACCAAAATCAGATGTTGGGCCAAAATATTATTTTTTTTTCATGACCATTGGCCATCAGTCATATGAGGAATAGTCTTCTTGTATTGAGTTCACCTGTCTTATTAATCTAAAAATTCATTTTCAAAGTCTGAGCTAATCACCTTGGACTGTGTAAAGTCTGTACAGATAAATATATTTCTCCAGATAATGATTTCTCTCATTCTAAAATAGATGTCTGGAGTGGCACAGAGGAACTAAACCTTTGCTTATAAGTAACTATGTGAATCTGCTTGTCTATAATCATAATTTTTTTAGTCTGTACGATGGTCAAGTTCTCTTTTAAAACCTGTCTAGCATTCAGACTGACCTTGGGGTGACTGGAAAGCTATGGAAATTTAATTCCCAGAGAAGAGCAATCAGAAGCAGAGGCATCAGTCCATCCTGTCATCATGAAACATCCATCACTTAAATCTTTGGGACTCACAGGAGTGTGTGGGATATTACTCCATTAAGCTGCAGAAGGGTTTGGGTACCTCTTGCTAATTTAAGACAGATGTCTTTATGTGTCAACTGTCAACCAGAGTCTTTCTGACAGACTAAGAAGAAAGATACCTGAACCTCCAACCTCTCCAACCACCTCTCTGGGACTGTAGTAGCTGTTTGAATGAAATATATTAATTGAGACCTTGAAAAATCTTTACTGAGGACTTTAAATGGTCTAACATGAAAAGGAGTATGAGCTGAAAGAGTAGAATAACTTGCAGAGATAGGTACTGAATTTCTCCTCTAATAAAGAGCAGCAGGAATGATTGCTCTCTCTAAATGCAAAAGAGACATAAGGTTATGAACCTACAAGATGCTTAAATCTCTCTAAAAAGGCTTTTAGAGATGAGATCCTGTCTAATGACAATGTAATGATACTTGATGCTTGTAACAAGAGGGTCACTAAGAGTCCTCCTCAACACTGCAATCTGCACACTGTCCCCCTTGGTTCATGCCCACCACAGTGCAGAGCAAGAGGCACAGAGGCTAATGCATGAGCCTCCAACCTTGTTCTCATTAGGACTGTGGTGTTCTGGAACTCGTTTTCTATGCAATCTCCTCAATTCAGAAGGGGAGAATGGAGGAAAGACCAATGCCCCTGCAATGCCAGCTGACCCAGCTGCCAATGAAGCAAAAAAGTGCCTTAAATTACATTGTGTGAGACAAAATGAAATGAGGGCTTGCTGGGTTTATGACAGATTTTGCAAGTCCTGGTTTTAAATAAATTACCCAAGAACCCCAATTAACTGCTAAGAAAGTGCTGAGGAAGTTTTTAAAGAAATCCCATTTCAATTTGCTTATTTGAGTTAGTTGAAAAAAGACCTCCTTGTTATCTAATTTGTTGATGAATTCAGACACTTTCTGGAATGATTTCTTGCATAATTTACCTTATTGATACATTATTTATAAGTCCTCATTCAATTTCTGACTCAGGGTTTGTAAGTCTTACATAAAGAGTAGCTAGTGTCACTTCGTGCCAGAGGAATCAAAAGTGTTTTTGACACCTTAAGGTTTGTCACTAAAGCAGTAATATAGTCAGAGTTAATTGCTCATTGTTGAATCATCACAAAATAGTCCATTGCAATCACCTCATAGGAATCTAATAATCTGTCCTTTACTTGTTGGTGAAAACAATTTTCAGAGGAGCATCAGTTCCTAGCTATATGGCTCCATCAACTGAAATACAGGATCTATTCCTGGAAGCTGTGTTTTCATGATTTTCTAAGAGGACACATAAATGATCCATTAAAGTTTAATCTGGATATACAGATATGGGAAGACCCATAGTGTTTGCAGTCTGAGCTTCAAAATATGGGTGCTTTGCAGACTCAGTGATACCTGTTGATTATAGAGAATTTGCTGAGGTTTTGGATTCTACATTTCCCCTGGGAGCTCAGGATTTCCTTTTACTTTCTGGCAAAGTAGTTTAAAAAAGAATGCGTACTGACAAGAGTGTGTGTATATTGACAGAGCCTCCACTCACTGTGGTTGGGAGACATCCTTTAGTGACAGACAGATACCATTTGATAGAGAAAGGGAATCATTTGGTTGCTTGAGATAATAAATCACTTTCTGTTGTTTAAAAGTCTGGCGCTAACTAGCAAAAAAAAAAATGCTTCTCAGCCTGTCCTGCTGTAAGCTGAAATATTCCATTTCTGACTTGTTTTGTTTAGTAGATAACAGGAAGAAAAATATTATTTGAAGACAGTTTATTTCTTAGTATGACAAGCTTTGAATCAGGCTGGCTTTATTAATGTAAGAATCATCTAATCAGTGTTCCTTGTGAAGTGTGTTGGGCAATTTAGATGCCATCAAATCTGTGTCTGTCATGAAAAGATCCTCTGTAGGAACATTTGCTGCTAACTTTAGGCAAACTCAGCTTTGCTCCTAGCTGTATTTTAATGTCTATTTAAAAATAAACATATGGGGTTGAAATTACTGATCTGTGATTTCCTTTTCAATTCCTGACATAAAAGAAATCACTGCTTCTTATTAAAAAAGCACTAAATTTAAAAAAATCAATTTGCCAGTACTCATGGTGTGTTGTTCTTCATAGACTGTATGTGAAGAGTCATGTGCTAAATCTCCCCCATTAATGCCAATGTCCCAAGTATCTTCTGGTTTATTATTTTTGGAAACAAAGGCTTCATTCTTTTTGCCTGATAACTTTCAGAGATTAATGGGCACTATGATGACATCTTCAAAACAGTTCTCCACACCCTTCAGGACATGACACACTTTTCTGAAGAAAAGGGGAAGCTCAGATTCCTTCCAGTTCTCAGACCTTTGCTTTGAAAATAACATCTCTCTCCCCATCCCCCCACCTTTTAAATTTTTTAAAAAATTATTTAAGATATTAATTTCAGAAGCTATGATTGAATTGGATTGGGTGAGCATCCATACTGAATATCATTAAAAATCCCACAGTCTACAAAAACAGACATCATTGCCCAGTTTCAAGCAAGCTGGCAGTAAGTCAGCTACCAAACGTTAATTGCCGGCCCTTTGTTGAATCCCCATTGGAGTGTGAAGCACATCGTTCCCTAGCCCTCCTCATAATCACCCTGCCACACCATGCTCTACTGGGAATTCATTAAGTGGTGTACTTAATTATGTAAATGCAGTGTCTCCTGCCTGCCCTCCGTTTGCACTTGCCAGTTTGTCTATCCATGGCCATGTGCAGCTCATTTGCAAGCACGCTGCAGAACGAGCTGTGCAGTGCAAGCCTGGGAGGTAGCAGACACTTGCTTTCACAGATGAGTAGGTAGCAAAGCAAACAAACCTGTCCTCATCAGAAGTATTCCCTCAGGTGAGGACAGACCATAAATACAAAGCAAAAGTGAAAAGTAAGGGTTGGGACTGGTACTTTACTTTCATGGATAGTTAAGTGTGTCTTCTGGAGTTTACCCTCTCCTTTCACACGACACACAAGCTTGAGACCAAGTGAATCTAAGCCAAATCAGAGAACTTTTCTGGGAGCAGGAGCTTGTGCACATACTGTACCTTGAGGAAGGATGGATGAACTGCAGTTTTGGCCACCAGAACCTGCCCTGCTTCTGGCTCTTTCTGGTCATCATGTTAGCTCAGTGCCTACTTAACACCATGCTCATAGTCAAGACCATGAACAAAACACATGTAGGGCATATGTACATGCCATGATTCCCACACACCTTGTTGCAAAGTAGTGGACACAGAGGTCTCTGCATTGGTCCTTGCCTTCCATAGCACACAGATAGAGACTTTAATAAGTGGAGACAGCCTGACTGGAGGTGGCCCAAAATATTAGCTCATTTTTTAACCACCAACCTTCATTTTAGCACAATGTTCTCTGGAAGAGGCTTTGAAGAACACAATTGAAGCAACTTTAATCATATTTATGGGGAAATTGTCCATATTGACACAAACAAAGGCTTGGATGAAGTTGTATTGCATGGGAGAAAACCATCAGAGAATTTACAGATACTGAAGACACCCATGCCCAATGTACACTGGTCAGGGAAAGATACCTACTTCAGGGTAGTTAGTATACAGATGTGGCAGCTGAATGCAAGTCAGGTGTAGGTCCCTGAGATGCTAAGACAGACTGCCTTGTCCTTGCAGCCTGGGTTTCATAGGCTGACATGTCTGGTCACACTCTTCAACCACTGCATTTGCAGTCTGGCAGCTGGGTAGTGCTATCCTTCTCTGCTGACATTATCCTAAGCAAGAATGCTCCCAAATCCTGCTTGTCCCTTGCAATACTAAACACTGGTCTCCTGTTCATCCATTCAGAGAGATAAACATTTTTCAGAGGGCCTTGACTATGGCTCATTATGCTGCAGATTCAAGGATGATGACTGTGCCAGACTCCTGTTTTGCCAGGGTTTATGAATACCCAAATGGCAGAAAAAGGAGGAATTCAAGAAAAACTATGGAATTTGAATTTATGGACATCCGTTAGTTGAGTCACCATGACTAATTCTCGTCTCAGATCAGTTTTATAAATGAAAGTTCAGAAGATATATGTGCACAGATTTTAAAGTTATTTCTCTTCTCCTGTGCCATTTCTGCATAGGTTTATCTTTTCCACTAGTCCTACAGGAGAAGAAGGCACAAAGAATAGCCCCATAGATTGTAGTGAAATCTTATCTAGACATGATGGATGACAAGAGACATTTCTCTGAGATCCTGAATTTTAACAATAATTCAATTGCACTAGGTGTCTCAGTGGCTTGTTTATTGACAATAATAAATTAAAAAAATAGGGTTCTGTTTATGTAACTTTGGTACAATAGTGAAGGGAAATACCAACTTGTTTCACTGTTTGATGTTTTATTCCATACAGCTGCCAGAATGGAGACAAATTTGCAAAGTTAGATTACCATGATTGTCAGCTAAATAAAATAATTTCACTACACTGGAAGCTGAGCAAAAGGTTGTAAGCTTGGTTTTGGAGGGTGGGCATTCAAACCCTCTTTCTTGGAATGACCCATCAGACAGATGATCTTTGAGGCCTGGTAAATGTAGCCGAAAGAGCACAGATGTATCTTGCTGTGCCAGTTTCTACCAGTGTAAGCATCTGGATTTTGTGATGATTATGAAACAATTCTGTCACGTTTACAAACCTATTTGCATTGCCTTTGTAATGAAAGTGAAGCAGAAAAAAAAGGAAGGAGACACCTCAAAGGAAAAAAAGAAAAATAAAAATACACACACTCTGTGGTTTCAAAGTAGAGCACACCATCAGAGATGAAAGGACCTGCTTTTCTTTTAATCTCACAGTGCAGCTGTCTCATCTGTTTTCTGCAATGTGTCGGTGTCACAGTAGCAAGCTTCACCTTTCTCCAAAAGCTACATCCATTTGACAGGAGTGATAAACAATAGACAGACAGTCAGGCTCTCAGGATCTTCGAAAAGACCAACTCTGGACCTGACATTCATTTCTTCAGGGTAGCTGTAAATCATCCCCCAACTTTTCTGTCTTCCAAGCATCCTAGAGAAGCAGAGAATAGCAGTGCAACCTGCCCTTGTTGGTCTTTCCAGCTTGCTCCCGTGTGACCCTACCAGTCTCCCAAGCAGTGATATTTTTTACTTTTTGCTTTAGCAAATACATGAAGTTGATCAGCTCCACCCAGAGGGACACAAATGTCCCCTTTATGCTTAGCACTGAGAAGAGGAAGGCAAACCTCTCTGGAATATGACCCAGAGGCCATTCTTACCTTGTGCTGTGCCTCCACCATAGGATAACAGTAGGGAAAGCATATCATGGGACTTCTTGAGTATATTTTCTGAATTCTCGGTGCTTTAAGCTCAGGGACCTCCTAGGCCTTTTTGAGGGAGGAGCATCAGAAATTGATTCTCCCTTATCATGTGCCACTTTCATTGTTGTTGGGCACATCAGTGGATTAGGCACGATGGTAGAAAGTCAATGAAGAATCACAACCTCATAATCTGGATAAACTCTGCCAAACCAGTATTTTCACTGGGTCAGAGGAAAGAAAAAGAAGTTTAGCTTTTCTTTGAGATTCTGATGTAAAATACCTATTTGTTGAAACTTTTATTTTTCTCTTTATGCGTAGGGCATAATTAATACCTGGAGGATACAGTAAATTTGTGTGTCTCTCACAGTGACACATTTGATAAAAGATAAATGAATACCACAAATCTTTAGCAATAGCTGGTTAATAATGTATCAATCTCTGAATTAAGGGACATGGTAAAAATGGAGTACAAAGCTCCAGTTTCAGACATTCTGTTTATTTACCCCATATACGTAAATCTGCATTACTGAGGAGAAAGTTTAGAGCAGGGTAATAGATGATGCTGATCCAAAATTTAGTAGAGAGTGGCTTAATGTAAGTGGCATCAACACAGGAAAGAAAAGATGGGCTGGTGTTTATAAATACAGCAATAGAATAATTTTTTATGACTTGTATAAGGAATAACAAATAGGTGCCAATAAAGAGCAGACCAATCTCCACTTTTGTTGTTTATGCAAATATTGATTTCCATATATAAATATATGCACAAAGCTTAATTATAATCAGAAAGCTTAATTATCATGAACTGCTGTAGTGAGGTAACTGGAATGTGAACTTGTTACCACTGAATCATGGACAAAAAGAAAAATAAATCATTGAAAGGCAAAGATCAGACTCTCAACTCTCACTGGAGTTGCTTTATAGTTAATGCAGTTGCTCATGATTCACCAACCTTATGCTTGTCTTTCTAAATCATGTAAAATCTCATTGTAACTCAGTGCCTATTAAAATCAAGATAGCTGTTTGGGCTGCCCTTGTTTCTCTAGTTAACTATGTTATTACAGCACGACAAACCATAGCAGTCATCTCCTAAGTTAATGCCAACCATATGCACAGAAAGCACCACTCGAGAGTTTTATTCTGCCTCAGCAAGAGCTGCAAAGGGTGGTTTGCACTGGATCTGCTGAGTCAGTACTAGACATTATGTTTTGGATAGGCTGTAGAAGAGGAAAATAATATGTAGAGAACTGCCAGAGCATTAACTATTAACCTTCATTTCGGTTGAATATTTTGCTAGTTGAGACTTTGAGTTTGCAACACAACTGTGTAAAACTCTAGAGGAGAATGGGCTACAGAAGAAAAGTTTAAAGATATCGAGAAGATAGTTCTTGTGTTGCAAGATTAAATGCTACACTTGTTGGACTTCTAATACCTCCTTAAATAAGGTGGCAGTTATTTGACCTTTGTAAAATTCTTCCATGTAAACATCAAGCCCATGTAGAGGAAACAGACGAAGATGAAATGTGTGTTTTTCTGGTCCAATGCCAGCCCCATGACCAAGAGTTTCAGGAGTGCAGCTCATTCCAAGACCCTCCTCCACTGCTTCCAAGCTACATTTTCAAAATGTGCCAGTGCCATGTCCTCTCTTGTCTGTTTTTAAACAGTTTGGCTATGTTTATACTATTAAAGTCTTTATCTTCTAAATTAAGAATGGTGCTGCACATGGAGAATGGCCATTTACCCAAATAAATCCTCAGGGTAAGCTTGGAAGGTTTATTGAGTTATATCTACAGTAGTAACTAAAGAGGGACAAGTATTGTGTGCAAGCTCCAGTGTGTCATTATCTATACTACTAAATTTCTTTAGCACAGCCACAATGCCCAGGCACACTTTGGAAGGTAACATGGGCCAAGGAATATTCTGTATAGATGAGATGGGTGAGGCCACTATGCGTGGTAGAGGCAGAGAGGCTGTGTGCAATAAGACTATGTTTTATTGCTAGAGCTTGGGGCAGAGCAAAGAGCCTGGCCAGGATAATTTACTGGTACATAGGTGATATCTGTGTCTGTTTTGGAATTCTGAAGAAGTACTATAGAAGTACTGCAAGCACAGCAAGTGCTGAATAAATGTGGTTAGCAACATATTACCTGCAATAATACCCACAAAACCAACACTGACTATAAGAGCTGCTAGTAAAAAAATGGAAACAATTATTCTCTCTATGTTTGCAAAGTAGTTGCTGTAAAAGCGAACATTTATATTATTAGAAACGTGCATAGACTCTATTTTTTTTTTTCCCTGTATTTCTTGATAATACTGCAGAGATTTCTGTGTTACAGAGGAAGTTTTCTATAACCCTGCCTGTTTGGCTTGATCACAGAATGAAGCATAGTCCTGATTTGGATATCAGTGCTTATTGCCATAAATGTGACAGTGATGCTACAAACAGTATTGTCACCTGCATCATCTGATCTGTGTTCTTAGTGCTAGGTGTACATTCATTTTCCCTGTGTCAAATTAATTATAAGATTTTAATAGAAGAGGCTTTATCTATATTTTTTGTGTCACCTTGTAAAACGTTTTTTTCATTCCTGGACAATTAAAAGAAAGGGCAAATGAATCAACTGATAAGAGATAGACCTGTCCAGGTGGTCCTGAACCAAGAGGATAATTCTGAAGTAGCCTGGTGGAACTGGCCCTCAAAAGACCCTTGTGATAGTGGATGAGCAGAATGTCCCATGGTCCTCACAATCATTCTGCCATGAGCAGTATCTCAAAACTGGATGCAAAAAGCCATTCGCTCCTGTGTTGTATATAAGTTAAGTACAATAAAGGGTTTTACTTTGGCCTAGGATCTGATTAGACAACTCTACTATGAAAGGGCAACATGAACTATGACTGATCAGTTGGTTTAGATACAGAGAACTCCTATATGAGAAAAAGAAAAAACAGAGTATTATAGGGGAGCACTCTGAGCCTTTGCTGTTACATTTGAAAAGCAGTCTGCAATCAGTCTTGTTTATTACTTTATTCACTCATCTGACACAAGAAATCTAGTTGGACTGTTGCAAAGCAAAGTTTGGTTCAACATGAGAGGCAGAGATTAATTTTTATATGACTGGAACTGACATTCTCACTGCTTCACACTCAGGGAGTAGCAACAAGTCTCATTGACTTCAAAGGGAACTCTCCTCTGAGTGCTGTAACCTCTGGCTCTGATATCAGGAGTTCTGTCTAACAGCACCAAAACTGTTGTTTACACTCAGAGGTCCAAATGGCTTTGTCCTGACTTGTGTTCACAGCTTGAAACATTTCTCCATATTTTCTTTTTGGACAGCTCATCTTTGTAATGCTCTGAAAAAGCCAGAAGACTGGAACTTGTGCAGAAACGCCATCACTCTTCAGTAGGATGTTCTATTGATTTCAAATTAGCAAACATAACCTTAGAAAGGCTAAAGTTAGCCTGGTCTTCAGAAAACCAAACTGGGAAAAATGGTAGCAAGGATCTTGCAAAGCAGTTTTGTTCAGGTTGGGGAAATGGGCTACTACAGGTCTCTCTTGTTGCTGAGCATGGCAGCAGAATCCATCTGTTTGCACTTCTATCATTTGTCAGCTTAATGGATGTGCCACAGATGAGAAAAGCACATTGTTAGGTTTAGAGATGCATTTTAATGGGAAGAGAGGTTTCTGTCCTAGAGGAAGGGTGTACTGAACACGGTTCTGGTTGCCCCCAGACAGACCAGCTCTCTCTAGGGTGCCATCTGACAAAATATAAAAGTATAAACTATTCAGTAGGTCTTCAGTATGTGGGTAAAGTTAAGCACCAAGCTGAATTGCTGAGAAGAGGGGAATTGCAGACACAGGCTTTTAACTGTGAGAAATAACATTATACTCTAAAAGCAGCTCTTTTTTTATATTTATATTCTGTTCACATTTGGAATTAAATTTTCATTTGGCATCCTCCTGAAGTTTGAAATAGTACATGGCAATGCTAGACACAAGGGTACATTTGAACCTGAGCACTCTGATGCCTTTATCTGTAGATTGACATAATCTCGAGAGTGTATTCCTCCAGTTAATTGCATGCATTTATCATCTTTTGGTGACATATTTCCATTACATGACATCTTTCCAGTGTCACTATGTGTGTCTCAGTACAGATTGGTTTGTTTTGAAAAATAAAAGGGAGATAATAACAGTCTTCCCATCATCACCTTTTATGACCCAAACTTTTAATGTCCATAAAGAAAAATGATGAGGACCAATGTGTGATGTGAAGGCCTTGAAGTTTTCTCTGATCATTCTAGAGAAATCACTCAAGCATGGAGAACTATTTTCTTATGAGCTCAAGGTTTTTCTATAGGAAAACTTAGAATTCTTACTGTTAGAGAAATCTTTCTGGGGATCTTCTTGGACATTCTCTCTCATGATGTGAAAAATCTTGAGTTGTAATGTGGTTAGTGAAGAGGAGACAGAACTGCAACAATACTTCCAGAAGTGGAGTAAACAGATCAGATTTGAGTCACCCCCTTCAACAACAGAGGAAACTGAGGCACAGAATAAAGAGGTGACTTTACAGAAGCCACTCATGGGCAGATTTTAGTCCTTGGAAATGCAACATCTCACCTCATCGCCTTCCTCTTAGCAACACCATGTGAATTTTTGTATCATCAGTCAGTCTGCCAAACACCAACATTTTTGGACAAAGCCAAATGACAAATGTGGCTAGGGGATGGTTGGTTGTTTTTTTTTTTTGTTTGTTTGTTTTATTTTAATTCTATTTATTTGGGTTTTATTTTGTTTTTCTCCTTAATATGGAGTAGAAATAGGAAAATGAATTGAGTCATTTGTCATGAAATGTGTGTTCAGTCCAGGAGACAGGCATTGTTCTTTCTCCCAGTACAAAAGGACATATTGAACATATGCTGGCTAACCCATGAGTGTGGCAGGTTCACCAGCCTCACCATCTGTGCAGTGGGTATGATAATTTATATGCACACCTCATGACTTGTGGGGGTGGTCCAGGGGTCTCCAGTTCTGTCCACTGAGACAAACCAGCTGATCATGCAACTACTGCTATTGCTTAGGCTCTGACAATGTGGAAATGTTAATCCACCAGATGTGACAATACCATTTATGCTTTTCCTGCAAACTGGATATAATTTCAAATCCTGACTAATCTGTGTGCTCTGCTATTTCCATTCCAGAAGTATAAAAAAACTCAAACAACAACAACAACCCCACAGTACACTTCTACAGCTAATGTAACTTGTAAATCATATCTACTTGTCACACCAAATATGGTGTCTAAGAATTTGCATGGCTAACAATGAGGTTTCCCAGATACACTTGAACTAAACCTTCTCAGGAACCACACTGTGTTTGCATGACTGTAGCTTTACATTTGTTCTAATGGGTGATTGATGGTACCACCCCAGAACAGAATTAATGGAGCATCTGGAAAATGAAAACAAGTAACACTTGCTACTCTTTTGTCATGGAGAAAATGAGCTAATGATAATACTAATCTAGTTTCCAGACACTGCACACGTATCCTGCAATCTTAAATACTCAGGCCTGGAAATAAAATGTGAACAGCTTCATGCATTTGCAACTGTGCTCAAGGAATTCTCTGTAAGTGATACAGACTTCAAAAATGTCAAAGTTAAGACTGTCCATGAAATTGCAATAATTTGTCTCTCTTGTCTGCCCATGGGTGGAAATGGTTTATATTTCCATTTTACTTGGTTGTATGGGGCTATTACTTGCTTGGTTTACAGTCTAAGCATTGCATTCAATGGGGTTGGACTGTGAGGGTACTTTGGTATAATTCCTTATTTATTGCAGAGGTTGAAAAATATGTTGTGATGGAGGCAGATCAATATTCTGCTTCATTATTAGTTTAAATGCAAATCAGCTAATTACTTTGAGGTCAAAGCAGCTGAATGTGTTTTTATCTTATACCCCCAGGACATGGTCCCCAGGAAATACATACTTTCTAAATAATCTTAAAATGAGTTAAATATCTGAAAGTTTTCTGGCTGATTATAAGTTCATTTGGGATATTGCAGTTCTGTTTGGCTTTCTCCAATAGTCTTCACATATAATTGCCCACCTCCTGCTTCTCTGCATTGTTGCTTCCTCCTTCCTTTCCCCATGTCAACAAAAGGATCAGGGAGCATCCAAAAGTTGTTACTTGCTGCAAATCAAGTATTTTCAAACTAGTGGAGAGTGATCTCAGTTTGTGCTTCTCTGTGCAGCTCAGGCTGGCCACGTTCAGTGCAGGTGGACTGGACACATAATTTATGTGCTCAAGTCTTACTAATCTTTGTAAAGAGCATGAAAGCTAAAAGTGGTGTATAAAAAGGGTACTGAAAATTAAGTTTTCAGTACATGTTTCTTCAGAAGCATTATTTTAAATTTGAAGTAACAGTGTCTGAGGGCTGAATGATGGGATCACTGCATAATTTTGCACTCTGGATTAGTATTACTACAGACAATATCAAGTATAGATGGCAATGAATTAAAATCATTTCCGTTCTCTCACCAAACCCTCATATTCCCCAACGAAGGGTACTTTTTTTTTTTCCAAAAGTTGTGAATGTAATTAGAAACAGACACTGTTAATGTGTAAATGTGATAACTTTCTATGTCCAAAATGTTATATGACTCTGGGGGATTGACTTATGAATTGTTCTGATGCTCATAGTAATAATTTCTTCATGAAACAGCAAAACATAAATCAGAAGAAATGTCAGGGAGATGCATTACATATTGGAAAATTAAAAACATATCAAAAACTTTCCGTATGAAAAAATGAATTATTCAAGAGTAATTTTCTTGGGTTCAGGCTATACTGGGCTGGACTTTCTCATTTTAGATTAGAAACCTCTGAGTTGCAATGCAGTGATGTGAGTCAGGACCTTATTCCCTTTACATAACTTGCATTCACTATCATGATATAACTGTAACAGCTTTTAGTGAGCTATTGACATTCCAGAGAGGAACATGAGAGTAAGGAACAGGAGAGAGCAAAGAACAGTCTTTTCCTAAGTGCCAAAAAAGAAATGCCCAAGTTAGGGCTGAGGGGCATGATGATATTACAGTCATCAAATGACAGGCCTTCAGAGTGAGAACTGGTCTGTCTTTCTCCACTGATAATAGAGGGATTTCAAAGTGATGAGGAAACTGCATCCCTAGCAATCTAAAGAGTGGGGCTTATAGCCAGCTTCAATGATAATGTTCATTTTTACAATTTTCCATACTTAAGAATGAAATACTCTTGTTCTCATCAAGAAAGATTTAAATACATTATTTTGGAAGTCTTTAAAGTATTTAATGTGCTATAAATTTAAATGATCCATTCTTTTATCACTTATATTGCTGTATATGCCATATATTGTCAAATAATGTTAGGTGTGATGGTTTATAATGATTCCTGCTAATTTACAGTGGAAGAAAATGTGAATTTCCACCTTCATGCCTAAAGTCACATTGTGACTGGTGTTACATGTACCTGAACTTGTGTAAAATATCCACTTCTGAAATATGATTTCCACTGACTGTAGATTGGAATGGAGTTGTTTTTTTTATGTCACAGTCACGGAGAGACAAAGACAAATACAAGGGTATCTAAGCATTGAAATAGGAGCTGTTTGTCCAAAATGTCTTTTTCTCCCTTGCTCTGGTAAAACAGACTTTCCTGAACATGTTGCTCCATTTTGCAGTGAAAAGCCTATGATAGTCTTAAGGTCAATTATGATGTATTATGGTCAAAAAAACTAAGATTATTTCATTGCATATGGAATCAGGATTTCAGCTTCCTAAGTCTACCTCTTTTGTGAAGATGAAAGAATGCATCCATGGGTTAAGTAGCATCTTTTTCTGGGTATGAAAAGTTGTATCACAGATGAGGAAGTGCTGAGGAAGATTTGACCCACCCAGAGTGATGCTTTATGGATAAGAGAAAATGCAAATTGTGCCTGGGTATATTAATGTTCCTTGCATGCACAGTTACCTTTGGTAGCCACTGAGATTAGCAGAGGTTGGACCGTGAAAATGTCTCTCTTCCAGAACATTTATCACATTGGTGTTTAGGGGTCAGTGTTTATTTTCCCCACGTCACCCATGGTTACAGTCCTATAAGCCTATGATGAAGTGTTTCATTCTTCTGAATCTCTGTGTATGAAGAAATCATAGCACTGTTGTTCTTTACAGACAGTAGTGATGACATGCTGACACAGTACAACCTTGTTGGTTTTAGTTCTAAATAAACAAATGCAAAGGGAAAGCAAATGAGAAATACTGAGTAGTGAATATACCTCTTCCCTAAGAAAGTTGGTACATAAAGGGAAAACAATAGAAAGGGTAATCTTAACACATTCACCTATGGACATCAGACTCTAAAACTCCCCTGTCTTTGTTCAGAAATCCATGTTTTACATGTGTTCACATAACAGAATAACAGGCATTATTTTTCCAGAGGGAAAATTAAGAAGAGTAGACTGAAACCAGTAGATACCTCAGCAGCAGCGGGAGACCTGCATTGGTGGGCAAGACCAGATAGGTGACTGAGTATCAGAAACATCAGATCTATTTCAAATAAAATGATTTGAGAACAAAAGCAGGCATGGAGATGATGTGTGCCCACTCAGCCTTCTAACAGGAGTAGCAATCCCTGCAGCACCATTTCTCCTGAGAGCCAATCACGCCTGTTGTTCACAGATGCCCTAGGTCAGCCACTGCAAACGGAGAGCCACCATCATATTGTTTTGCCTCTTGCTTGAAGTGCTCACAGACCACTCTTTTTTTCCCAGAAGCCTAACCAACTTGAGAAATTTATCTTTTAGCAAACCCTGCGTGCATTGCAGCCTCAAGGCAAACATGGAGGGTGTGATCCTGCCAGGTGCTAGGAGACTCAGCAGCCCTTGAAGTTGGAGCTTTACGAGTCAAGTGCGCTACGCTTCCAGCTTCAGATCTTTCATGATGTTTTTGCCTTTGCTGATTCCTGCTTCTAAGTGGAAATCTTCCATTTAATGCAGAAGGATGCCTCTGGCTTTTCCCTGCTGCTGGCATCTTCAGAACTATCAACATTTAAAAATTCTATTAAAAAATGAAAATTCATGAATTATTGGTCATTCTTGTACATAGATCTGTGATGTATTTGAAATATCCTGTTTTCTGTGTATTTGCCTCAGTATAGTTATCCTACCTATTCACACACAGGGTGAGTTTTGTAAAATAAAAAGATCCATTCACATTTATCCAATCCAGGCTCATTCTTCACAGAATCACAGAATGATTTGGCTGGAAGAGATCTTCAAGATCATCAAGTCCAGCCATTAACCCTACACTGCCAGTGTCCCTAAACCATGTCCCCCAGTACCACATCTACACGACTCTTAAACACCTCCAGGGATGGGGACTCAACCACCTCCCTGGGCAGCCCATTCCATTCTTGCTGCTTAACTTCCCATTGCAGGAGATTATTCCTCTATGCTATCATTTTTCTCACTTCTGCAACTCAGATTTAATCTCAGGTTCCCAATTTTCCTGAAGGATCCTCTTCTGCCACTTTGCTTTGTCCTGTTCATTCTGCCTCCAGCCACTTTGATTTCCAACTGCAAGAGGACACACTCGGAGCATAAACGGTTCCTCTGCCTGTGGCTCACTAAATGACATCTGTGCTACGACAGATCTGTTCTCTTTCTGCAGACCTTGAGCACATGAATTAATGGATAAAATCTGTAATTTCAGAGTGCTTTTTACTTACACTGACAAAGCCTAAGTGCTGGCAGCATTACTTGCATTCTCTCCTAACAGTGCAATTAGGGGACAACAGAGCTGGGCCACCTGCAACAGACTTTTTTCTTGAGCTCAGCTGATGGAGTCAAGGTATTTTTAGGGATCTTATAAACTTTTTGGATAATCCAGGTGAAGACTTCAGTGACAGTTACTCTTGTGAAGTTATGATAATCTTGATATATTAGTGAGCTTTTTAACAGTCCACTGATAACACTGGAGTATGGAGTAAATGTGACATTTTTCATATATCTGCTTTGGGTTTTGTGCACCAAATTGAAATAATAATAATTTCCTCATTCTTTGAGGTTTTGTTGCTTCACAAGTCCTGCTTTATTTGGAGCAAAGCGAGTTCAGCAGGATTAATTATCTGTAATGATTGGCAAAAATCTTTGTTTAGCAAAAAAGATTTTGAAAAATCTTAGGTGTTGTAAATAAATATAGAATACTGCCCATTACACCTCACTGCTTCTACCACTTCAGCAGCTCACTGCTGCAATAGTAGTTTTATCAAATTGCACCAGAGCATATATGAAATCCATTTCTGACTAATATAACTGTGAAAAAATAAAATCTTATTCACGGGGAATTGCCTGTGTGCTGTTTCACATTGTGAAAATGACTGGCAGTTTCCAAAGAAAACTGCAGCTTTGTAATTAATTTCAATATGGTAGAAACATCTATTTACTTGACAGGTTTATTGCACTCAATTTTTTAACAGTCAAATCTTTTCTGGTTTTTGAATATTTCCAATCAATATTATGTCATTATAATGTCCTCAGTTTTGATGGTTTTCAGTGTCTGACTTGCTTAATCAATGAGAATTACACACTGACAAGAAAGAAAATCCATCAGATATGAGATAAAATCCTCAAAAAACAAGAATAGAAAATAGAAAACTTAGAAAGGAAATAAAATTTCAAAAGACACTATAACAGCAATAGAATTCTAATAAGAAGCAGGTCTTGCAAATATTTCAAAATATTCTGAATTAAATCTGAGCCAAAATCAAGAATGTCTATTGTGGAATTGGGGGAAAAAGATGTGCTGGACCAAAAGGAACAGCTGACTCATGAATTTTTATGCCTTGTTTAACACATACAAGCTTCTAGCCAGCGTGGTACCCAAAATTATTTGCCTGTAACAGCAGTAATCTGTATATCAAGGTGATGAGGGCTTAGGCAATCACAAAAAAATACTTTACAGCCATTGTCTTTAAGCCAACAGAACAAATCAGAGCAGGTAGCACATGACAGGTGATGATCCTGAGCTGGAAATGGTATCACCAGTATTGGACTGTCAGACAAATATGTTGACAAAGCAGAGCGAGGCAGAAATGTAGCAGATGCTTGCAGCAGTTGCATAAACTCATGGAGGAGGTGAAACTGGAAGTGAAGTGTTGGAAGAATGAGATAGTTCAAAAATTTTAGGAAAATAATTTCTTCTTAATTCAAAGAAGGGCCAATATGTGGATCTCTAAAGAGCACCTGTCTGCTGACCTGAGAGGAGCAAGATGCTGGCCTGCATTATTGGATACAGGTTAATAGAAAGATTGGGTTAAAAAACTTTTACCATCATCAGGTCCCTATTACTGCCTGGGTGTGTCTCTGAGCCGGATTTACTGAGGCACTCAGATTTCAAGAAATTACATTAACCATAAGGCTTCTGCTTGGGGCTTCACCCTCAATTCCTCCCTTTCCTCCAAATGTGCTTCAGAGTTGGTGTGTGTGCACAACTTAGGCCCTTGTGAGAGCTACCAATGGTCCCTCCAAATGGACCTGAGCTATGAAGAAGGAAAGAGATAATACCTAAATATAATACATAGATGTATTATAAAACAATCAAAACAAGCAGAACAATGATGGCTGGGTTTAAAAAATGGTCAATATTACTTGTTCTGGGTCTTCCAGATCCATTTTTTTCCAGGTTGGGTTCAAGATTTTCAGCTTGTGTTATGAAACTTATTGTGCAGTCACGTGGATCAAGACAAGCTAAGCACTCATCCTGCCTGGAGTTTTCAAACCAATCTGACATTTTCCAGCCAGACACAGCTGTGACAGAGCTGTTAGAAAACTGGAACAGTTCTATTACAGTGTTAATTTCTGTGGGTTATATTTAACTTTTTTTTTTTTTTTCTGGGTGAAATTAAATTAATTGGCTTGTTTTTTGCTTTTTTTTTAAATAAATGAACTTTAAAAATTGTGTGACTTAATGAAAAGTCTAACTGCTTTTGTTCAAATATTGATGGAGCTATTGTGCTTGCTGTGGGTGGGAATTCTTTCACAGCAATGCTCAACAAAACCAAGACCTATTTCTGTGATGTGTTATTGTATGTTTTATTTATTCAGTGTCTTTTACTGGATGGCTTAACACAAGATACTGTAGATAGTAAAATGTCCATGAGCTTAAAAAATATCCAGACAACTAGTTGAAACTATTCTATTGAAAGGTATGAAGTAAAAATAACTAAGCTTTGGTTTAGAAGTGAGCCTGAGTTGCAAATGGTTAGGTGCTGGGAGGATCTACAAGGGAAATATTAAAATACATTAAAATGTGTTGTACTTTCCTTGGCCAGCCTCATCTGTATGGCATGCACTGTTGGCATTAGTTAAAAGTAATATGCTTGTATTTTATCTTTTTAAGAAAGTGCCACAAAGGGGTTAAAGTTGTATCCGGACCTTATTGTTATGGCCTGTACTGTCCTTCATGGTACAGAAGTGATAGGACTCAGGTTGACTGAGTATAAAGAGCTTTTCCTGTTGAAGCTGCAGGACACAAGCAGCAAACCATTAGTGTTTCTATTTCTTTATGACCTTGACTGAAAGCTAAGCACCCCCCTCTCTGATCAGGGCCCCAGTTCAGGGTTTTCATTAAATTCTGGGATATGGAAGAGAATAATTAATAGATTCACAGAATAACTCAGTCTGGAAGGGAGCTCTGCAGGTCTCCAGTTTAACCTTCTGCTCAGAAGCAGGTCTAACTTCAAAGTTAGACCAGCTTACTCAAAGATTTTCTTGCTTTCAAGTTTTGATTATCCAAGGACTGAGATTTCACATTCTCTCTGGGCACTTGTCCTAATGCTTAACCACTTGGAATTTACTTTCCTTTTATGAAGTCAGAAATTCTTATCCTGCAACTCGTGTCTGTTGCTTCTTTCCCTTATTCTGTCCACTTACCATAAAAGTTGGGTGCCGTTTCTCTAGTGGAAGAAAGCACCATGAGTCCTCTTTAGTCTTCTTTAGGGTAAAAACTCAACCAGTTCACTCCACCCTCTCCCAGCACTGGTTTTGGTAGCATCTCATTAAAAAGACAAACCACCCACACAGAATAATCCATCCCACTCCTGCTCACAGGCAGCACTGGGTATGACCACCTTGCCTGCATAAAGTTCAGCATGGATCAAACATGCTGAACTAATGAACTGCTATCAGGGATGCTGTGATGTAGGTGCCTGTGACTGGGTCTGGTGATGCAATTCAGCTCTGAAAGCTGACAGGGATGAAGGTAGAAAAGCAGCAAAGGCTGCTCTGGGTAATTTTTACAGATTGGGTGAGCTGGAAAATATCCTCAGCACCGAGCTGAATTGGCTTCAAGGTGTTTGGGACCATTTTTAGTCTGTCTTGGTCCTGCTAAACACTGTAGAAATGAAAACACCAGTATATAGCAAACTTGTGGGAAATTAAATTGTTGACTGTAGCATATAGAGATTGATAGGATTTATTTTTTCATTTTTTACTGAGAGCGTTTGTATTGAAAAGTGTTCTTGTCACCAATGCCAAAATGTATTCAATAATGTGTAAAATGTACTCAACTTTGCAAAAATTTTACCTAGAAAGGGTTCTCTCACATGAGATGTAACTTTTGATAGAAATAAAGGTGGAAAATCCCATAACTTTCATAGGGGTTTTAATGTTGAGGGAAACCTCATCTGAGGCTCATGCTTGAACTCAGGTAGTGTTGCAAGGAGTGTGAGGTCTCTTAATTCTTTCTGCCTGGATCAATGAGCTAGAGTATATGCAAGTGCAGATTTTTCTTCATGAAAAAGTGCAATAATTCTCTCTTTATTTCTGCTGCAAACTGAATCTGGATAGTGACAGATCAATAGTTTATGCAAAATAGAATTATTCTTCCCTGGCAGTCTCTGATACTATGCAGTCCCAGGCTTCCAGTATGTCTCTAAAGGATACAAGTGAATAATTTCCAGCAACAAATCAACAATGTCCTCTTGTTATTTGCCATTTTATCTCAGTTGTTTTTTAAATTTATTTTACAAACATTTTGCTTTTTTAAGTAAGTGGGTGTTTTATTCCCTCAAAATTGGATGAAGCTGCTCATATAAGAATGATACAACAGCTGTAGGTTTTTTTAGCAGATAAAGAAGAGCTTAGAAAATTATTTTTATGTTATGGAATATACATTAAATTAAGGCTTAATCAACAATGAATGAAAGTTTCACAGTCACTTTTCTTTTTCCCAGATTTGCTTCACCTCTAGATCAGTAGAATATTTCAACTTCAAGTGCTAAAGATCTGGAATCTTTCCTTATCACTTGAATTCACTTGCTTATGCAAAGAAATAAGAAACAGACAAGATATGCTGCTATACTTAAGGTCTAGTTGCAGCATTCAACGACCTTCCAGTTTCAAGAATTACACAAAGCACTGAATTACACTGGGCATACGTTTCTCTATACCTTTTGTTATTCTTTGGGTTTTCTGATTTCTCTTACCCTCATAAAAAATTAATATATGATCTTTGACCATAACCAGATGTGTACTCTGTAGAGAGCTGTTTCATTTAAAGCTCTTCAATTTCTGAAATCTTTTTTCCTTCTTAATGTGGAATAGATCACAAGTTTTAAAAATTCTTATGTAAGCCACATCTCATATTGTTCTGATCTGATGATCTGGAGGTGGCACTTCGATGGGTTGGGCCGTACTGGGAAGCAGGACACCCTGATTAAATGAAGCCTTGCACTATGGAAGACTTCTGTGGAGAATTTTCCAGGGCAGCTCCTGTTCATATTTCTCACACTACTATTAAAAATGACTTTTACACCAGAAAATACATATTTTCTAGTGCTTATAAAATGTGGGGCATTGGGGTGTATCATGCAATCTTTTGAATCTAAACTGACAGAGAAGTTAGTGCATGTTGCCATCCCCTGCATTTGGTGTCTCATTTTTCACTAAAGACTCAAAAGTGGTGAGGAAGCTGATGATGTTAAAAGCTGTTTAAAGAAAATACTTTCAGTCTTTTTCCTGAAACTGGGTCACATATAAGAATTCAGCTTGCTGCTAATTAATTTTTCTGTTAGTCTGCTGTCACATCTACCTTATCACATGATAGACCTTAACTGTCACTTCACATGTTACTTCACCCTCCACTATGGATCTCAGCAACTCTGTCCCCAAGGTCAGACACATTTATTAACAGCTTTCCTTTACTGTATATACAGTAAGCTGCTCATCTGCTCTGATGTTATCAGATAAAACCTGATTGCAATGCCTGCCTCAGAGGTGACCTGGCATAAGAAGTAAGGGATCATTCAGCCATGGAAATGAAAATTTTGCTTAAGTTATTGAAAAAAAACAGGGCCAACACCCCAGAAAAAAGCAAATAACCCACAACCAAAAAAATAATCCCGAGCCAGTGGGCCTTGCTGGAACTTGTGTGTGGTGCTACCCTAGGGTACATGCTACAGAAATTTTATGCTCTTTGCTGTCTGTCTAGAGGTAAAGGGATGTAAAGACACATCTTCACAGGTAACTCATTCAATTTCCTTTTCATATAGCTGTTATTTGCCTCACTCCAGGTCAAATCTGGTAGCATGATGAGGGACACAGCATGAAGAAGAACATTTCTGACCATTTTTGGTTTCACATAAGAACTGAAGCAATCATACCTGCTTGTCTTGCTTGCTGTTAGAGAAGTGTTACACTGTCTTCTATCCAGACTGCAAGTCTGAGCTATGACTCTCCTTATTTCTGAATATGGACAGTGCAATTACACTCATTGATATTGATCATGCCAGACCCTTGCCAGCACAACACCGAACTACGACCTGTTAGGGCAGAGGAAGCTCTCACCTGGTTTATGGAAGTGCTCCCTGAGATTTACTGCAACGTGTTATAACAATTTCACAGTACTTCACAGTGCAAAATGAAGATAGGGATATATTTTGCTGTAAATCTTGGTGGAGCTCAGAGAATAGCACAGCTTTTGATTTATTAGTTACTGCCATGCTGGTAAAGTGCTTTTATGTAACGGTAATTGCAGTAGAGTAATTGTAGAGCACCTGTAGTGGAGAAATTACCCTTTATTTGTTTGAATAACAAAGACTGTGGGCGATATATTAGATCACCTACTGATGTCTTTTACAGCTTATATTTCTAAGATTCTGTGACTCTATTGGGAAGACAAGCTAAGGACAAAGATTTGTCTCAGAGCTTGCAGTAATTGCAAAGCAATTTCTGGATACAATCCTTATAGATGGATTTTACAGCTTTGGGACAATGGGATGCTCAGTTCAACAACTTTTGTCTTTCACTTGATGCTAGTCTTTACTCTTGATAAAGTGCTCTCTTGATGGTGCATGTTATTGTCTTTCATAAGCAACAATTGGAGGAGCATTAAGTACAGAATAGAAAAGGCATGATCATGTTCCCAGAGTGCATGGCTAAACTCTGAGGCTGACTTTATATGTGAGCAGAATTTGTCTCCAGCTGCCTCAGACCAGCAAACACTTCTTTCACCGTTCAGACTCCCACTGAAGTGTGTTGTTGTGATGCATGCAGGGCAGAGTGTGTGCTGATCCCATCCATGGGGCAGCAGCCACCCACTCTGAAGGATGCTGAGCAGAGAAATCACCAAAGTACCAGTGTTTACCTGATAACATTGAAATGGTATTTTCTTGCCATTCACCTGTACATTTCTTCCTTTCATTCTCAGCTCACCAGTAACAGACAATTCTGTAAGTAAGATACTGCTCCTCACTGCACAATCAAGGCTCCAGGCTCTCTTCTTAAATAACTACAGAAAGTAGTAGTTATTTAATTCATCAACCCCATAACTGCCTCATATCTGCTGCAATCAGTCTTAGGTTTTCTGTGTTTCCACTCCTGCTGTGGGACATTATCAGAAATATTATTAACATATTTCCTGTGAACCTGGATGTACCCCTGTTACAGAGAAAATACCTGGGAGGTACTGTCCAGAATTAAATTGTGTATGAGTTTCCAAAGAACAAGTTCATTTCAAAATACCTGCTACAGAGATTTTTTTTTTCAGATATTTCCAGCTATCTGACATTCCCTCCTGTATGTTGCCGTGAGCAAATCCTTCCCTTCCAAATACAAAGTGAACATAGGTCTTGTTAATTTTCTTACACTGGGTTTCTCACTTGATTCCTGAAGAGAAGGACAGAAAACTGTCCCAAAATTCTTCAGCAAATTGAGGCTGTGAGGTTGAACTTATATTTTAGACATGTAGTAAAATTAGTTTCTGCTCAAGTAAATATCTCCATTTCTTGAGTAGCCAGTGTCTTGCAGTAGCTGCCTTTGGAGGCTTCTAGAGGGAAATCTTGTCTGACATCCTTCAGCACCAGCTGCTTAGGCAGGCAGAATGTATCGCTAGAGATCCTTTAGAAAGATTGGTATGCCTGCCACCAGAAAGCAATTCATCTTGTATGCATGCATTTCAGGGTAGGACAAATTACCCTCTACTTCTGTATTTTCATTAAGAGCAGCAGGATCTAAATCCTCAATCTAGAAAGCTAGGCTTTAGATACTCAGAGGTCAGAGGAATTCACATCTCCCAAACCCCAGGCACATCTACTGAGGGTAACTTTTACTGAAAGGTAAGTTCAAAGTATCCTGTAGTAAGAAGTAGGTTTGATACCTTCCTATTTTTTCTAACCATGTTTTGTAAGGCTTATGCAAGATGATATCTGTTCTTTCCAAACAACTCTGCAACCATCTCAATTTCTCCTGCACAAATAAGAACTACTCGTGTTACTCAGAGTTGTTCCTTCCTAGTCTGAGGGTCAGTATCAAGTACCCAATCCAGTGCAAAGAGATGGTCAGTCACTGACCAGTTTAGTGAATATAACTAGAATTACAGAAGTCTCCTGCACTCCTGAACTCTCCCAGCTCACATGAAACATCACTGTAATAAAAGTTGATAACGAAGGGGATGGCCACATGTTCAGAGATTCTTTTGGGTGTGAGATGCTTTCTGGTTTCCTTTGTTCATACTGAAGTTTTCACTAACTTTAGGGGTGCTCAGACAAAATACTGTCACTGTGAGGAGCACATCTGTCATCTCTACTTAGTAAAGTTTGGGAAAGTAGAAGGCCATGGATCATGAGGCCATGGACAAATAAAATAATCTGTTATGCATCGCTACTAAGGAAACCCACAAATTAAATCATTTCTGTTCTCTCTCTCTGACACACACAAAATTATTTGCATTTTGTATATAAGGTACATAATTTCTGAAGCTGCTTGCAGTGAGGTTTGGAAGTGATGACTTTCTGGTTTATGCTAAATGTCAAATCCAACAATATATAATATTGATATTTACATCTTTTTTTCTTCTTTCCCAGTCAAACCTGAATGTTGGTTTTATGCAGAAAAAAATATTGACCTTCCTTAACAATCAGCAAAATTTGTTCCATACAGAAATATTATGGAACAGGCTACTACTATATGACCATATTGTGCAATGTGATCTAAAAATGAAACAACACATTCAATTATTTTGCAGTTCATGCATGGCTGTGATACTTGAGGCTGCTTGAACAATAGGCTTGCTTCCCTATATCTTCCTTTTGACTTTCAGTCCTTGCAAATCTTCAGGGGACCATTGCTACTGAAACAGAAAGACAGTTGGAACTTTGACATTTTTCTTTAAAACTAGCATGTGTGATGAAACAACAAGACTGCATTGTTTTTCATCTTAATCTTTTATTTGTCACAGTCATCAGCTTCTGTACCTGGAGGAAGAGAAGGCAGGTGTGTTAACCAGATGGACAGATGGAACAAAATGTCATTGAATTGTGCAGGCAAGGAAATAAAAAGACCTGGGACAAATGGCATTTTGGATGGAAGGTGACCCAGTCAGTCAGCTGTAGGCAAATTATTATTAAAAATGAAAGAAACTTCTAGAAAACAAGTTATAAGATGCAGGGAATTCTGCTGAGTATTTGTTACTGTTATGTTGGAAAAATGGTGTGGATACAGGAAGACTGAAAACTGAAGGGCTTCCTCAGAGAAATAAGATGCTATTTATTTATCCCTCTCAACCACTGTCTTAACTAGATGACTTGTAGTCATTGAAGACCTTTGGGGAACATGTTTCATTTCAGGGGAGTTCTTTCTTTGAGTATAAAGAATATCTTTATTCTCCTTTAAACTCTGACTGTTTTGGAGACAGTTCTTCCACTTTTCACCCCTTGGCTTCACCATCAGCCCATATCCATATGCTGTTTTCCAGCTTTTCATTCTGACCTGTACCAGGATATTTTTCAGTTTTTGTTTCTTATCAATAAAAGATAAACTGCTTAGCACATGTCATGCAAGATTTTGTAATAATAACTTTTCTGTTATTACTACTGTATGCAGGATTTTATAGTAAGGGCCTTTTCTGTTACTACTACTATATAATCATTATTGGGATAGCCTAAAAATAAGAACTATAGTGAGATTTCCATCATGGCTAGACAGAAGCATAGAACATGGCATTTTGGCACTCAGATGGTATCTGGGAGACCACGGAAACCCTACAATTGGTTCTTTTTTACTGGAATTCTAAACTATTTTTAAATAGCCATAATCCTTAAAAATCACATTAACTCTAAAATTAAGTCTTTCAAAGCCAAGCACAAAATAATACTTTCTTTTGCCCTACAAATAAAATACATTTTTTAAAAAAGTAAACAGCAATTACTTGCTATTGACCCAAAAAGAATAAAAGAAAATATGTTGCTTTTAATCTTTTTGTAAAGAGACCAGCTGCCCAGTTTGGCATAATTAAACAGGTATGCACAGAAACAAACATGCTAAATATCCTCAATTTGCAATTCAGACACGTGGATGCTGTGATTGAGGAAGAGCAGAAGACACCTATAAGACCATCTGTGACTGGGCTGTAATGAACTATGAATATAAAGGACGCTTTCTGCAACTTGAAATTCAGACCAAAGGTGGCAGAAAATACAAACTAGCGTCTCAGCACATATGTGTAGATATAATCTTCATTCAATCTGATTCATTTGCACTTAAAAAGCAATTTATATTCATACAACTGGTTTGGGCTTTTTTTGCCAGCATTTCTTGATGTAAGTTCACCAGCCAAAGGGAAAACATTATTCTATATCCGTATAGAACATTTACAATGAGATATATAACATAATATGGAAAAAAAAATTAAGGTATTTATATTATTTGTACATCCCATTAAACAGAAAAAAATTAATTCTTCCTCTTCAGGAAAGTGCAACAAATTATCATCAGCACTAACTACTACTGATATTTTATATGTCATTGCATTTAATAACTCTCAAATTTTTCAGTACAACTTTCATGTTTAAAGACATGAGTGAAATAGGACCCCGTGATTATCTTGCAGTCATTTACCTGTAAAGTATGCAGTCTATGTTTTGCTTACTGTTTTTGGAGACTGCAATGTAAAATATTGTAAAACATTAGGATTCCCATTCATATGTGTTCTTCTTCCTGGAGGTTTCCATCCATTTGGTGGTGTTTGATGTCAAAATCAAACTTTATGTGTGTCTAATCATGGGAGATGGGAGTCAGGAAGGCAGAAACAGCTTCAGTGGCAGTGATTACTTTATCACTTAGAAAGATAATCAGTCTATTGCACTTCTAGAGCAAGTCTAAAAATCCTGTTTTGTAATAGGCTGCTTCCTGTTCTCACCCCATCTTTGTGTGGATCTACAAGATGTCACTGATGACTGTCATGACTGTTCACATTCATCTGTTATGGGTTTCAAATCACCAGTTTTTAAAAAAATATTAAAAAAAAATGTCTTCCATGTATTCTAAGCGTAGGCAGACTTCAACACTGGGGACCTTTCAAAACAGGCATTTTCTGACACAACTTGTTCCTTGCTTGGTTCACTTCATAAATTGAGCTTGGCATTGTCATACTGCCTGGCCTTCCTCTTCCCCTTGTGACAGGGAGTCAGTGATTAGATGGAAGCTGAGGTTACTTCAGCAGATTAGAAAGGACAAAATTTACTCAATCTTTGGGTAAAATCACCCTCTACAACCCAAACTCTCCTTCAGCCAGTTCCACTGCCTATAAAAAATGGCACAGTCCCAGTTTTTGAAACAGCCAATGTCAGTGATCTTATAATTATTAAAAGGGACCATCCTCTGTCAGCTGAAATAGCTGAGCTCCTTTGAGACAAAGACATCTCTGAATCTGGAAGGAAGATTTTCATGCTTTATTATAGACTAGTACAGGTAAGAAGCTCATTTGGGATCATCTTGTCTTTTTGATCAAGGACTTCCAATATAATTAGCATTATAACTAAAAAACAGTAGCTTATGTAGAGCCACCTGGGATGAAGAAATGGAAAACTGTGGAAAGGCCCAGAAAACTTTTTAGCTCCCTTGTTATTTGTAGGTATTTTTTCAAATTTTCCCAGCCCTTGAAGCACTGATCTAACAGACTGCAATAAATTAATTAACACTGAGGTGGATGTCATACTTCCCTGAGAGTATCCTAGCAGGCTTAGAGAGCTGAAAACAGGTAGATGTGGATGAAGGACTTCAGAACAAGAGGAACAGTCTCATGTTACACTGGGGTAGACATAGATTTCTAGGAAAAAATATTTAATAAAAGGGTTGTCAAGCACTTACTGCCCAGGTAAGTGGTTGTGTCTCCATCCCTGGAGGTATTTTAAAAATGTGTTGATGTTGTGCTGAGGGACGTGGTTTAGTGATGGACTTGACAATGTTAGTTTACAGTTGGACTCGATGACTTTAAAGGTCTTTTTCAAATCTAAATAATTCTATGATTCTATGACCTTGAGAGCAATAGAGGAAGGAGGTTTGGGTATTGGGCATCTGATGATCCATGTGGTTCACTGTGCAAGGGCTGCCCAGCTCCCAGCAGGGAAAGTGGTGAAAAGGATGATCTGTCTTTATACAAAGCAGAGAGCAATAAGTGTACTTTCGTCCTGAAGCCCCTGGAGGTGTTGTAAGTATTGCAGATCCTGTGTTTCAGGGATCCTACATTGCATGTATCACACCCAAGAAAGAGATACTTATCCCTAAGAGAAACTGGGACCAGGCAAACCAGCAGAATCTGACTAGAATGTCCCTGTGGGAAAGGGAGAAGGTGACTTTGTTTAGCCTTTCAAGTGACAGCAATGGGATCTCTCTGTCCCAGAGTGAGAAAATAACAGCCAAACCAATCACCTTAGAAGGGTTCAGAAGGACTTAGAAGTGAGTTGTGCATATTAAGGTATAGCGAAATATACTGCTTTCATAAGTTCATTAGTAAGTGGTTAATTCTCATTCATTCACTCCCCCTGCATTGTTTTATGTTTTCTGTAAATCTTCCCACTTCTCTTCAATCTTGCATCCTTATCTGTGGGGAGTGGGGGGACAGTTCCTAAGCTGGAAGTTGTCAGATTTGTGTTTGTGTCCTTGGTCCTCTGAGCTTGTTACTCCTTGACAGGTAGTGCTATTAGTGCTGAATTTCATCAAAGACAACAGCAGTCTCTGTCTGACACAGAGAGGAAACATTAAGTGCAGGTACTGAGAAACCCAGACTCTGGGAAAAATATCCTAACACCTCAACCATGCAGGAGTCCTGTAGATATTTGAAGAGAAGGAAGACATTTGAATTACAACATGAGGGAGAAGATGGAATTGTTTCTAATTTGATCAGGAAAACATTTACATCTCTACAACCAAACTAGGCAGTGCCAGGAGTTGTTTTGGATCCTCAAGGCCAGCTGGCACAACCGGACTGTGCTGTGCCATATTCCTCCAATATCCAGTACTTGATGGGAAAGGTCCCTGGTCTGAATTGACTCTCAGACTGTGCTGCAAAACCAACCATTTGGGAGTCTGCTCATTTCTCTGGCCAAAACACTGGTTTTGTCTTTTTTATCATTTTAACAGCATGGATGTTGAATTCCTGCACCTGTGCCCTAGTGCCATTAAATTTACTGGTACAGAAATAGCAGTAAATGAAGATAGAATATCAGAATCCAGGGAGGGTGTAATCTCATAAAATTCCAGAGATGCAGGAACAAAACCATAAATACATCTATTTTCTCTCAAGCAAGAGACACACAGTATTTAATATCAAGTTCTCAGCACCCCAATAAAGATCTCTCTCTTCAGTAGTAGCAATAATGAAAAGAAAATACAAAGCAAATCTTTCAGTCCTCCAAGGTTCACTGCACTAGCTAAGCACTATAACCCAGGCTGCTCAGATTTTTGGAGCAACTACCCATCATTTCAGGATGAGAACACTGAATTTGAAGCACTAGGAAATCATGCTGGAGTGTCTTGGTGTCCCTTGCAGCTCTAAGGTAGTGAAAAGAGGACACAAAAAGTCTCTTCTCTCCAAGGTTGTGTGTATTTTATATACTTTATTGTTACCAACACAAAGGAGAACACTCTTCTTGTGCTTTCTTTGGCAATGCAGTGGTTTTACAATTAATGTCAAAAGGATATTTAGGTGCTTACATTTCTATGACTTCCATTCACACTGTTTTCTCTCCACAACACACCCAATAAAACAAAATATTTATAATGCCATCAGATCAACCCCCAACCTGCATTGGTGAAACTTTGTTCAAATGGCAATGTCCAAATAGCAATTAGTTTTAGTGGAGACCATGAAGGTAGATTACTGGGGTACATGTTGCTTAATGTCATCTGGATGAAGAGCCAGTGGACTCTCAGCAAGTTAATGGACATTATTATATTGGTGTGGTGATTGATATATAGGGGATGACTGCTATATTGAAGGACCTAGACTGGGTAGATAAAGGGGCTGACAGGAGGTTGGACAGAGAGTAATATGCAAATGAGACATTGTCTTTATAATTTGGTAACTGATAACATGAGTCCAAGTCACATTACAGTGTGGAACAGAAGTCAGCTTTAAAATATCAAATTTGGAGTGCAAATTATGAAAATATTCAGACTGATAGAGTAAGATAAGAGAGCAAATTTCATGGTTCTGGTCATGGAATAAGCATCTCTAGGATAACAGGAATTCTTTTTATTTGCAGCACTGCTGGTTAGATCCAACACTTGCAGATACTGTGTATTCTTAGCAATAGAGTTACTGGGCTTGAAGACTTATATTATTTTCATGAAGATAAATGCCATAGTCAGTTTGCTGTCCTTCAAAGTTGTCTGACTTCTCCGAAAAAAAATATTCAGAAATTTGTGGAGCTATTGGTGATACTTGGAACAACATTTTTTCACATGAGCAGTACTAGGAAGTTTCTACCACAATAATAATATTTTGATAATCTCCTTGGTGAAGAGACAAAACCTTTTTAATTAATGGATATTCTTCACTGTCTTTTTTAGGATTTAAACCAGGGCACTGTTTCAATCACTGAATGAGGGGATATAAATAACTGTGTGATCCTGTGCATGGGATGATTGAATGAAATGGGTACTTTGCAAATCACACAGTTGTTACTGGAAAATATTTGGTGCATATTTAAAATTCATAAGTATGTTAGATGAAAAGCCAGAGCTTCCTGTGAATGGTTTATTAATTGGAAAGACATTTAAAGTCAGTAATGATCACAGCACAACTGAATTTGGTCTTACTTTGCATTTTAGTGATTTACTACTGCCAAAGGCAGAACATTGAATTAACTGAACTCAGACTCATACTGATGAGATTCATCTAACCTTAGAAATGGGATTCCATCCTTCTGGTTTTATATGTCTGAAGTGTAGATGTCTGCATCTGGAACAGTCATCTTGAACACTGTGCACAATGGAAAATAATGGGCAATTTTGTCTATTTCAGCTGTCTCTGTTGGAGGGAAAGAAAAGGACTCAAAATAGTTATATTATCCATTGAGTTCAAAGTGAGCCAACAGTAAGTTTAGAGCCTGGTCAATTAGATAAAATACAGTTACTTACTTTGTAGATGTCAGGATGTGGGCACGGGAGTCAAAACTGATATTTATTAGTCCAAAGTCCCTATATTATTGTCAAAAGGAACATGCACAGTGAGTAGGACATCTATTCAACATCATTTCATCTACATGAGAGTCTACTGCTCTGAAATACTCATGAGGGAGGCCACCTCCTTCTTCCCATTGATCACAGAATGAGACAAGCCTTTTTGTCTTGACATTGTAAACACCCTGCTTTCTTTCTTCCTTCATTTGTGTGGTGGGATAAAATGAGTCAATCTATATACTAAAACACATGGGCCTATTTATCACACATAAACCTAAATATGTCCAGTATTAATCAGGATTGACTGAATACAAATTTTTGCGTTTCAGGCCACTGAGTGTCTCTTATTCCTTTGTGTCCTTGGGTAGTTAATGGTGTGTCTCCATTTGCCAAGGGAAGAAAGATGGTTGTGAGTTCTCTGTGTGGTGTATCTTTTCATGGTAGCCATTCCTCGTGCTCATCTTCTCATGACTCCACAGGAGTACACTTCTGCTATCACTTGCTCTAGTGGAGGGAGGATGAGTGATAACCGTGTTCCCATTAGTTGTCTTAGTGTCTTCTTGGTGTTCTTGTATCTGCTTTGTTCCTGAAACGTCCTATTTTCTGTAGAATTAGTAAGTGCTGATGCAACATCTGCTGAAGCATGTGCTTGTGAGAAGGTGACTTTTGCAGTTCTTTTCTGAAATTTGGGTGGCGAATGCCCAAAAAACCTGTAGATGTGCATGAATGACTACTGACCTCATTCTCTGAGTCTAAAAAGCTTTGCTGTATCACTTGATAACCGGCCAGGATGGCAGTGCTGGAAAATTAAATCTTTGAAATGCTGTACCCAGAGATACTTACATGTGTCTGGATTGGGCTGTATGACAATTATCCCCTCTATGGAAAGTGTCATTTCTTGGTGACTTTTCAGTCTCAGGATACAGACTACAAAGTATGCACCACTCTGTAACAAGTAGCCAAAAGCTGTTACATACTTCTAGGAAAAAAAATTCAGTAGACAGTTATATAAAATAATTAGATGTCTGTCTCAGGAAGCCACTGACTGACAAATCACAGAAAAAGGGGATATGTTCTTCACTTTCTGGATTTTAGGTCAGGGACAGCTTTGAGTAAAACTGATTGCTACAAAAAACAACATGAAACAGCATAAAAGGCAGTCATTGGAAAAAAAGTCCTGATTTTAATATTTTTTTTCCAGTGTTGTTCAATTAAACACATTATCAAAACATATACAAGTCTTCTTTCTATTGTGCTCAAACAGGAGTTAGTCAGGAGGTTAGTTGGGAAGTCAGATCACTAACAATTACCCTTTTCTGCAGTAAAATGAAAATTATTGTCACCCTGTGTCTCCTGTAGGCATGCTTGGAAGAAGAAGCAGCTTTTGAGCCTCTCAGAAAGGAAACCCATTACCTACAAAAGAACACAATAGATGTTTGTGCTCAGGCTCCATTAGGGTGATGCATATCTGTACCCCAAGGTCATTCATCAATTGCCAGGCAAAATAAACCCTGGGATTTGTTTTCACCATATCCATTTGCAAAATTGCTGTGCTTATGGGGTGTGAATAGGAAGCTGGCAAGCCTTTGCTTGCAATAGTTAAGTTTAGGAATGGATTTAATTTGATCAATGATGTTACTGTTGAAGAAGAAGAAAGCATAATGGGTGTAATACAATGGCTTTCCATAGTAAGTCTGTGTTTTCTTCAGATTCACCTGGTAGTTAACTGTAAATTAGTTTTGAGACACGTCATTAGTAAATGGATAAATGAGCTACAAGTTTAAAAACGGAATTGTTACAGTTCTTTTTTGTTAATAGTGGAGTTGTAAGGATGTTGCTATTACACTGCAGTGCTATTACACTGAATTGTTTATTTCCTATGAGCTCTAACAAAGGATACGTTGAAATAAGGGTCTCAGCCACCATTAAATATGATGAGATATTTTACTGGTGGTGTGAAAAAGTAATGCTACTGGTTTTTATATGCAGTAGGTTCACATGCTTTTAAACCAAATCCTGTTCAAAGCAATATCTTGATAATGACATGTAATTGACAATGGCTGAACAGAGTATTCAGGTTCAGCATCAACTAATCAAACACATAAACCTCAATAATACAGTTGGGACAATACTAGGGGTGTGTGTCCTCTCTTGCATCCCCCTCCTATGGTAGATGTGGGTGCTGAAGATGTACCTGTGTCTGTAAGACACATGCTGGGGTGAAGTGCTCTGCAAAGTCACACACAGAACCTGGGGATCCCTGCTCACTGCCCCACCTGTCTCTTGCTGGACAGAAGATATTCTTCTATGTTCTTCCAGGTGAGGATGCTCATCACAGTGTGGGCAGAGTGGTGATAACAAAGGGCAGCTTCTGGTACCAAAACCAGGTACCAAACCAGGTTCAGACTGCTGTTCTCACTACTGCAAGGTGTCTCTTCCATTGTACATTTCTAGGTTTATTCTACACCTCTTTTCAATCTAATTCCTTCTGTGTTGTCAGAGTACCTCTGCTCTTTGGGGATTATACGTTAAGATAAACAAGTGGGAAAAAATGCCACCTCTTGGAAGCTGAAGGATCCCTTGTCCTGCACTAGGCACAGGACCGGGTGCTCTCCTGGATGTGCTGCACTGGATGGCACAACAGCATGTGACAGGATTGAACGCTTTGTGGTGGCAATTGCTCTGACAGCTTTGCAGAGTGAGAGAAGGAAGAATGCATACCTCACATCCATACGTCCAGACTATCACATCAGTCTGCAGGTTTTTTGCTTCTGACTTTGTTTGCTTATGTATATGAAAAAGCAGAATATGTTGGCATATCCAGAGATCTCTGGAGGACTCCCAACAATTGCACACTAAACAAATACATTAAAGTTTGAAGTTCCTTATAAATGCTCTAAAATGACCTCTTTTCTGCATGCAGTCTTTATCTTGCCTCAGATAGCAGCAAAGTGCATCTGAGCCTGAATGTCTCTGTCAGCCAAACTGCCCCCTCTGCTGCAGTCACATGGAGTGTGTTGCCAGGACTGCTGGCATGGAAGCTGGAAACACTCAAGATTTATATCAAGTTATCAAAGGAGTTTGTAATAAATAGGGGTAATTACATCTGAACAGAGAAATTCATTCCTGTAGTAACTCTGCTGAATTACACCTGGGATAAATTTGGACCATTATTTATTGTGTGTTAGCAGCCCATTGCAGTAACTAAGATAGTGTGTCTGGGGATCCAGATGAAAAAGATCCATGTCTTTTTTTCCCCCCCTGACTATTTCTCGTATTGTTCACAGATGGCTTTTTTTTTTTTTTTCTGGTAAAAATTAAAGTGAAGCTGACGACTTTGTTTTTATTGTGCAGAACAAGTCAAACAACTTGTTTTCCCTTCTGAGAAAGTTTATTGTGGCCTATCTTGAGACTGATAATTAAACCCTGCAGCTGTTTCCAACACTGATAACAAAAAACACAAAGGAGACCATCCCAAAATAGTGAAACAGTATCACAAATTATGACACTTTTACAGAAGAAAAAGGTCTCCTAAGGATTTTTAAACTTTTGAGCTTTTGGGGTCCAAGGAATATACAATATTTGTTTCCTATTAAATATCTTGTGCCAAGCATGTGGAAAACACATGAAAAACAGAAGTCGTGTAGTATTTCATACTGTTAACATTTTTGTAGCTGGAGTTTTAATCTAAATGCCAAATACAGAAAGAATTTTAGGATGATTGTCAAGGTAGATAGCACAGCTTGAAGAGCAAGCCACTCAAAGGCAGTGGATCCATCTTTTAGACAATAATCTCAAACAAGCAATGTCCTGTAGGGGCCATGGCTTGTAAGGTAAGTTGTCTTGTTTTGTGAGGTTCTAAGTAGCATCACAGTTTATTAGGTCATTGTATTCCCTGGTAGTTGGGATGTTTATTACTACAAGATTTAGAAATGCCATTAAGCACAAGCACAATGACTTCTGTTCTGTTCTTATGAGTACAGCCTTTATCCATTACTTCAAGGCTGTCCTGATCCAGGGGGTCGATTGCTGCAGCCCAAGGTACAATGCAGCATTTTTCTGATTTTGGAAAGTTGCAGCAATTTACAGCAATCCCAGGTTTCCCTGCTCTAGACAAGCACTTAGGTGTTCTTTTTTGATCACTGTTACTGACTAAACACATCCAGATATAAGCCCTCCTTGCAGGTTATTTCTGTTTTTCTCTTCAGTCACTATTTAAAGGCAGTCAGAAGGACAACCTGCTCAGAGTTTGTTCCTTTCTGGTTATTTTATTTTTCTGCTGTGGAAGACTTCAGTCATACTTAGCTTTCTTCTTCCTTATAGGCTAATCATAGGAAAGAATAGTTTCATTTATCAAACTCATCCACGTATTTCACTTCTTCTCAGAGGAGCTACTGTGCTGTCATCTTTGAACTTGAGCTAAAAAAAAATACAAGAAGGGAGTCTCAAAATAGTCCTATCACATTCTGAATGTACTAGTTATCTCATTTTTAAGTGTCTTCCTTTCAGACAGGTTTTCAGTTGGGTTATGTAAGTTGAGGCGCTTTTTTTAAACTTTAGAATTTCTGCTCTTATAACTAAGAATGGTCTGTAAAATGAGAGGAAGGCTGGGAAAAGACATGTTTGTGTCTATCCTGCCTTTTAGATGCTCAATAGCAGTTAATGAAGAGGAGAGCAAGATAAGAAATAGAGATGTGAATGTTTGTTTTTTTTTTCAAAACAGTAAGACTACCCAAGTCCCAAAGAGCCATGCATGACACCTGATTGACTGGGTGTCCATACTGAGGATATTCAAGTAGAAAGTTTAACAATTTCTAAAATCTTTCCAATTCAGCTGTTTCTTTGCACATGGCACCGAGTCATAACATTGCTTGCAATGGTTTTGGAGGCACAGGCTATCCTAAGAGAGACTCAGAGAGGTAACACACAACTCACCAGGAGGAACATTTTAGGACACCAGGGGAAGTGGTGCACACATAAATAACCTTTCTCACCTCTCATGGCATGGCTGTGTGCTCTGCCTCAGGCAGCTATAGGCAGAGAACAGTAAATCATTCTACCGTAGCTCCTCCCAGAGGAGAAGCACCTGAAGGTCTCTGGTGATGGGCTTGTCAGGAACGTTTTCTTCATCTTAACAACATGAGTGATTCTGCCAGGAGTGTGGGAGCTAACACTTGTGAGGAAATCATTTCTAATAGAGCTGAAAGCCATCAGCATCACCCCTAAGCACAGCCTGCCCCTTTTCCTGTTCTCACATGCCTGCAGCACCATTACTTGGTCTGTTTTAAAATGCACTCATCAATGCAGCATGTCTGCAACCTCCCTTGCTGGCCATGACTTCTTGTGTCACAACACAGAAGTACCAGTGTCTCATTGTGACAGCAGTGGCAATCCTGTGTCACAAGGAATGCAACCTTCAACACTTTATATTTGTGTGTCCAAAACAGTCTATAAAACATGTGCTACTTATGTCTGTTGCACACTTTAATATCTTATACCTATGAATCAGTAACTGGCACCTTGACTACAGTAATGATGACTATGAAAAACTGCAAGTACAGACTTGACTTGTCTGGCTAGATTAATATCAGTTCACAATGCTTTGGGAAGGAGATAAAAATAATAGAAGAAGAGGGACACCTTTCCTGCATGACTATGAAGAAGGCATTGGGAAATTGCATGGTGCTGCTGCTGAAGGCCAGGAGTCTGCAGTGACATGATGAAGTGATTAGTAATAAAGGTGTAGGGAATACTTAGGTTCATTTTCATTGCTGCATATAAATCAATGCTGCACCTGAACCTCAATTCTTAATTTTTTTATACTGTATCATAAAAAAAAAAAAAAAAAAAGATAGAAGAAGAAATTGTTCAGAGAAACATGACCAAAATGGGCTAAAGAAAGGGAATGTTTTCTATTGGGGTTGGGCCACCATGAGTTTGTTGTGCCTTCAGACTAGGCACAGAGAAGACATGTTTTATTCAAAAAGAAGGAATAAGGTTATGTATAGGGAGTAACTGGATAAAATGATTTCATTAATGTTACCCAGATGGCCAAACCTAGGATCTTATTAATCTACTAAAGTTTAAATGTGGCCAATGGCAAATTGCCATTTCTAATTGCATTATTCCTTCAAAAAAACCCCAATAACCTTAAATTCAAATCATCCTACCACAGGATAAATTGTTCTCAGATGTAATGGTTGCTGTGCAGTTTGCAACTGAATTCCTGATTCATTCACTTCTACGATTGCTGCTGATGCCTGCCCTGCAGCTTGTGCAGACTAAGGACAAAGGTACAAGCCTTTGCTATTTTCTGCCAGGGCTTTTTATTTATCTGTAACCCTTTTCACTTCAGAGAGATGGACAGCAGTCTTTTCAAAACTAGACTGACAGCACTTTGCTTTCTCTTTCAGAGTTCTAATTTTGGTTTGAATAGGTTGTTAGATCTTCTTTGATGTCTGTGGAAAGGTTATATATATATTTTTTATATATATATTATATGATAGCCTGCTCTTCTTTGTTCAGCATCTATTTTCAACAGTCTCTGCCTAAAGGCATGTTTGGCCTTTTTTGCTATTATAACATCCAGAAAAGGAGGCTTAGTTATGCCTGGAGACCTTGCTCCCTTGAAAAATTTACATGGAAGTTCATAGAGCTATAAAGTTCAAGTTCAAAAAGTGCAGTGTCTCCTGACTGCTATCACATTCTTCCCCTTTTTCTGTCTGTTATTAATTATTTATCTTAGGTACCATAGACATATATTTTTAATCCTTGGGTTGTTAACATGCACCTAGCTCCATGTCCTGCTAATTGTGTTTTAAACAAATTGGTCCCAGAACTTTTCCATGTCCCTCTAAAACATGATTACACATAGATTGCTGACAAATTAATCCAGATCTGCTGGAGGTCTCTATTCATATGAGAACATATTCATATGGCAGACAGAAACAGTGGGAAAGAGGAAGAAGGAAATTAATGAGCAGAGGCAGGGAAAAAAAAAGAGCAGAGATGCTTAATGAGATGGAGAGGTGATGCATTGATGAGACATGCAATATGCTGGGAAGAAAGGGAGATAAAGGGAATATCTTACAAAAAATGCCTATTTTGTAACATATGGAAAACTGAGTACTGCACTATCAATAATAGTTTTTAAATTGGTTGCTTTGTGATGTTTATTGGTAGTGTCTTAGCCAACATGACAAATAAATTTGGTAGTTCAATTGCATCTTCTCACAAATGGCCTTTAATTCCAGAGCCTCAGGCATGTTAAATAGGGAACTATGCTGATATGCTGATGGTAGCTGTGAGACAGGTAGTAACATGGACAGCACAAGCCAATGTTCAAGTTCAGAAGGAATCTTGTTATTCTGGCTATATTTGGAATACCTATATGAAGATTTCAATGCTATTTGTAAAGAATCCATTATGATCAGTTACCAGCAATATGGTTCTTAAGCTACAACAGTTTGCCTTGCCTTCTACCAGCACAGGATATCTCTGTGGCACGGCGCAGAGCTTTTATATTTGAGCTTGATAATTTACCTGTGAGTGAAAAATACTGCACTGGTAAACTATGTCTCTGCCCATTACCTGCAACAGATGGTAATTTTATCATGTAGGTTTGTCAGTAAAAGTTAATGACCAAAACTGTCTGTACAGATTTCACTTACTGTCCTGTTTGTGATTTATGCTGTGATACCTTTGGCTATTAAGCCAGGGCTTTTTTCATAAGGTATCAATAAATATTCACAAACCTCAAGCAAAAGACAGAAAATTCACTCCATGTTTTCTGGAAATATGCTGGAGTAAGTCAGGCTTTTATTTATATTTATGTGCTAATTTATTAGCAACAGTTACTACAGGATTTTTGAGTTTGTTCCAGAACCTAAAGGTAACCCACACTCTGCTCTAGTCTCAGTCCTCAGAGACTGGAAATATCCCTGCAGAGTACTAAATATCTCCCATTTCCTCTGACTTATTGGAAAGCCTGGTCAGTCACATAGGCAAAATAAGCAAATTAGAGGGAGAGATGTTTTCTGGCTGTTAAACTGAAAGGGACTCCAGTGGGACCAGTATCAGTGTAAGGGATCCACCATCTGTGCTAAAGATGATAACAAGGAGTCTTATGGTAATGCTATAATAAAGCAATGTGGATCACTGCATGGGACACAGGACTGATTTTTTTAATCTATGATTCCACAATTGACTTTGCACGTTTATGATCCTGGATATATGGAGAATAAAAGCATTTAGACTTATCCAGACTTTTGGATTATTAATCGGTAAAACTGGAGAATTTGTGCTGGTCTGTGCTCTAAAGCTACTTCAGGAAGCTAAGGGAAGTCTTTGTTAAAGTGCAAAATATTTTTATTTTCAGTTTCTGTAATGAAACTCAGGTGAAATGCTTTTCATTGCTTGATGACAAATATGAACTAAAGACAGTTCTGACAATGCTAATGCTCAGTAGGTCAACAACAGGATAGTCTATATAAAAATGTGGTGAATATTTTTCAGCATTCAAAATCTTATGCCTAACCATGGCTTATAATGACTGAAGGAAATAACAAATGCATTACTGACCTGGAGGCAGAGCCCCAAAGCAGCACCTTCAGCTGTCAAATAGATGGTCAAAAATGGAATCTCCATGATTTGTTTTCAAGTACCTTATGGCAAAACCTTCAGAGTTGCTTTCCTTGAGTTTGCAAGGAAAAACTAGTTTGCTGAGGGATTTTTCTCCTCTTAGAGAAATTCCAGAGAGCAGAGGTTTCCTCTTCCCTGCACCAACATTGTTTCTTTTTTTTTTTTTAATATTATGCAAGGTTTTTGACCTTTTTCTACTGAAAAATCACCAGGATAACAAAAAATTGAAGGCACCAAGAGCACTTCCTCCTCAAGGAGATCAAAAGACCATGAAATTACCATCATCAAAAAAGACTTTTATTTGCCAACAACTTGGAAAGAGCTTTGAGTGATGAAAACACCATCACCTCCTTATGTCTTTTCAGAATGATTTATATCCTTTGTCCTTTAACACCTAGAAGTGATCATGATTCAAATTGAAAAATCATCTATCATCATTCACTTTGTAGTTGGGTGTTAAAGGACAAAGGAAATACATATAATAGAAAAAAAAGTCAGAGCTGAGTCTTCAATGGATTTCCAGTTGCTAACATGACTGTTTGGTACCTGTTGGAAGGTTGAACAAAATAAAATGGTTATGTATGAGGCAAGAGGAGCACTTTGAAGTTAGGAAGTCCACCCTCTGTTTCATCTGCAAGTCGGTGCATGACATTAGACTCACTGAATCCAGCTAGCATAAGAAAGCCCTATTTCAAATCTATCTCAGAATGAAAAATATGAGCATCTGCCCAAACAGGATCATATGATGTAGGTGAAGAGACCAGTTTGAGGAAGGGATAAGGCTAATAGCCTCTTAAACCCTAGTTCAGAGGCTATTGCAATCAAACAGGGAACATCATATTTCAGGTCAGGTGCATTATAGCAGCCGTTACTCATCTGGAGAAGAGACTCATATTTTGGGAGAATACTGGGTTTTTTTGTACAACATTGAGTCTCAGAGCCAAGTTGGGCTGTGTACTCCACAGCACTAGGAAGAAGTTTTGAAAGAAATGGTATTTTCCCAAGAACTTTTATAATCTTTACTCAGACAGTTTCTCTTAACACACATAGAAGTGGCAGTGATATAAAGCAAAGGTTTGGACTTAGGCTTTGTGGTTTTGTGGACTTGGGTCCTTCTGTCTTGCCAGCCATGATACATAAAGCCCAGAATACACCTCTGCCACAGTTTGACCATTTCCAGAAGCCTAGATATATTTGTACAGAGAGGATAATATCTCTCTGCAGAGAATGTTTCTATTTTCAAGGAGGCTGCATATTTGCTTTCCTTGCTCTTTCTGTCACATGCTTAGACATCCTCTGCTCCTGTCCATCTGGCAGCTGCACATGGAAGCAAAGCCCACATGTCAAGCACTGATGTTTATATCCTAATTAGCAAGGGAAACTTTTTGCTCCAACATATCTGACACAGAGGTAAAAATGGGAAACAACCGTAGTTTCACAAACTGGCATATATTTTAATGAGATAGTCTCTCAAGGCATAAGAGCATGCAGAAATGGAAAGGACAGTGGGAGATTGAAGTCTGTTTCATAATTGCAAGCAAACTGTGTTATGGGCAGCTAGTTTGGAGGGTTCATGCCACACAAGCTTTATGGGAGATTGCTAGCAAACCAAAGGAAAAAAACCAAAACCTAGAAGTTGCATCAATGCCTTTTTTTTATGTACTAAGTTTAAGAGTGAGTGAGCACGTTTGCATGTGAATGCCCTGGAAACTTCAGGGTCCCACAGAAAAGGGCATCACTGGTAATGTAGGTACTGGCAATAGCAGAGGATTTATGTGTTAGAAAGTGCCTGTATGATGCATGTCCTCTACTACAAAGAAAGTATTGGTATTCATTATAAAATACCATACAAACATGTTGAAACTATAGGTTTTAACAGGGAAATGGTGCAAAAAATCTGATCCTCTTTTTTTCTTTTGTTTTTACAAGAAGTAGTTGTATTGTGATAAGTGTTTTAAAAGGCATGTTCACAAAGCCCTTGGATTTTAATAAGAAAACAAATTGAGTAGTCAGGCACTGAGGAAATGAAAGGTGAACTTGTAAGTATCTTTTGGTCAATACTTGGCAATACATTCATCAATTATACTTGTTATTATTGCTTCTAAAAGCACCTTCTAAGACTTATTCTAAATAAAGATTGTAGATCCAATAATATATTTCTTGATTTTTTTTTGCCCTGAGGTTTTATAGTACCCAATTGTACCATTATTGCACCTACCTTGTTCTGTCTAACAGGAATTAGTCACTTAGGAGTCCTCCTCTATTAATGAAAACAATTATGTGTTAACCACTATTAAAGTGGAAAAGCTCCTAAGTGAAGTGCTCCAGGTGAAGGAGACTGTGATGGGTGAAAAGGTGGGTCTGAGGTGTGGCCACATGTTGACCTTTGGTAGGAAATGTGCTGGAGGCATTAGGTTTGAGTTTCTAATTTAGAGTAATTTTTCTTCTCTTGGGATTGTCCTTGTCCAACCTCACCCAGAATATCTCCAGAGATGGGGCCTCAACCACCTCCCCGGGGAGCCTATTCCACTGATCCACCACCCTCAAGGTAAAGAAATTCTTCCTGATATCTAGTCTAAATCTACTTTTCTCTAATTTAAACCCATTACCCCTTGTCCTTTCACTAGAGGCCCTTGTAAACAACCCCTCTCCAGCCTTCTTATAGCCCCTTCAGGTACTGGAAGGCAGCTATAAGGTCTCCCCAGAGCCCTTCTCTAGGTTGAACAACCCCAGCTCCTTCAGCCTGTCCTCATAAGAGAGGTGTTTCAGCTCCCTGATCATCTTTGTGGCCTCCTCTGGACCCACTCCATCAGGTTCATGTCTTACCTGTGCTGAGGGCTCCAGAGCTGGCAATACTCCAGGTGGGGTCTCACCAGAGCAGAGTAGAGGGGCTGACTCACCTCTCTTCATCTGCTGACCACACTTCTCTTGATGCATCCCAGGATGCAATTGGCCTTCTTGGCTGCCAGTGCACACTGCTGGCTCATGTCCAGCTTCTCATCCACCAACACCCCCAAATCCTTTTCTGCAGAGCTGCTTTCCAGCA